>PVJA010012055.1:0-53006 GCA_004027025.1 Myocastor coypus
TTTTTTTTTCTAAGCAACATCAATAGGGAGGTGGGTCATGCCCACACACTATACTCTGTAGAACGATTGTGAGGACAATATGCAATATGTCAACTTTCAAAGAAAAGAAAGGGGAAAAGAAAAAAAAAAGTAATGTGGATTTAGAAAGGTTAATGTTTAATTGTTTGATCAATCTTATATACCTATATGTATTAATCTAAACTGATCTGATGATGTAAATATGTAATATAACCATTGTTAAATTTAAACAATAAAAAATAATTGAAACAAAAAAATAAAAAATAAAATATAAAAAAAGCACCCTCTGAGTGCAGTGACTCCTCACCGTGCAGCCAGCTACAAGGGGTGGATGCACCCCGAGCCTTTGCCTGCTAAAGGTCACCACAGAGTGGGGCAGTACGGGAAGCTCTTCAGCGTTCCCTCTAAAGGCCACTGTGATCTCATTTCAGTACCTGTTATTCTGATTTAGAGTCAATAGTATATCACTTTCTTAATTTACTTCTGAAGTGGCATGGACAGTGAACTGGTTGAATAAAAGAGCAAGCAAAAAACATATGAAGTAGATATTTTTGACAGTGCTTCACTGAGTCTAGTTATCCAAGTTAAAAATTTCTTAAATTGGTGGGCAAAGGTATGTTCTAAAACTTCATTTTCTGCTGAATCAAGATAAAGAGAAAAGCACAGAAAAAGAAAAACATATCCAGATACAGTGTCACAACTTCAGCTCTATAATTCCATAAATATAAAACTACAAGAAAGTCCTCCAATCGTATGCTGTCTCTGGACCAGGAATATGATACAAACCACATTAAATTTACACATCTCAGAGAGAAGATTCTCTGCAAAGTCGGGTGTGCTTAATTAGGGATGCAGCTCATCACAAAGTCAAAGGTTACACTGAGTCCATCTATTATCTTGCCCAAATATTTTTTCTCTCATAGCATTAGATATAATCAGTATCTGCTTATATACTTTTGGTGGTAATAAACTTCTCATTTAATGAAGTAATCCACTTCACTGATACATATGATAAACTGCCTCAATAGCAACAGCATTTTTACAGACTAAAAGAGTGTGTCAACAAAAGCATACATATGCTCACGGAGACCTAACTTCCATTTAAATACACTTAACTTTACCTAGTCTTCTTAAAAATAATGTACACTTCATATGTTCCCAGGTTTAACTAATATTTTTCATCAATAGAGGCCCTTGTTTCATTTTGTACAATTCTCAAGCACTGGGAAACAAAACCCTGCTGCTCTCCTTCCATACAGAAACTAGTACAAAGGCACCTTCATGGGAAAAGTCTGCTCCTCCTAAAAGGAAGAGGGGACTATTTTCACACTAACAGAGAGCATTCCTGAGAAACCAAAACTTCTAACAGGTCATCAATCGTCTTGAGAAAAAAAAAAATCGATGATCTCTAAAGTTATGTGGTATCATTATCTAAAACCTTCAGAAACCTCAAGCAGACTTCTTTTTCACTGAAATGTCAATCAATAAGATCTAGTTCTGTTCTCCAATGCAACAAAGCAGAATCTGTTGTCCCATGTTCATTAGTACTAGATCAACTTTCAGGAATGGAGTAAGTATGCCCATGGCTCCACCTCTTGCTATCTGATCTCTTCCTACTTACTTTCAGATGCTTACAGAGGGGAAATAATATCATGTTTACACATGTGAGTTTTATTTACTGTACTTAAAAGTGTGATCTCTAGTTGCATCCATTCACCTATAAAGACAGACTAAATTCTCATTCTCTTCCTTCAGCTGTGCACCACTTTCCACAAGCACTTCCCACACTAGGCATAAAGGCATCCACATGCAACCGTCAGTGTGTGAGCAGCTAATATTCCCATCATGGCAAAGATCAGGGAGTGGACTTGTTCCATTCCAACATTCACTGAGTATCTCCTAAGTGCCTGACATTATTGTTGGCACCAGGGATAGAAAATAGAATGGGAGGTGATTAAGGTTCTTCAGGGACTTGGCCAATAAAGAAGGTATGATGATAAATCAGTGGGGGTAGGTGGGACAGGCACTTTGGTATGATGAGGGAAAGGGGTAAAAAGTTATTAAAAATATATATTCTGGAGGAATTCAGTGGCAGGTTAAATTTAATTCCATCAAGTACAAGACAGCTGGGACAACATGACTAATAAAGAAGAGAGCATGCGTCTACAGTGCTGGAGTGCTGGATACAAGAAAAAAATATCAAACAACTATTAGGGAGTTAAGTAGAGATCAAGACCCAGGAGCACCTTGCAACCTTAAAAAAGTTTAGGCTTGAACTTAAAATATTAACCAGTTCAGGGAATGTGAACTTGGACCTAAAAATGACAGGGCATTCACTAAAGGCTTCTGAACAGAGGGAGAGTATGCTCCTACTTGTAATTTAGATGAGTGCTTGTGGCTGCTGTAAAGGGTAGATGGGAAAGAAACGAGAAGGGTGGTTGGGAAAAGAAGAGATCACTGAAATTCCACAGGGAACAATAAGGACCCAGTACAGAGCAGCTGTACAGGAGAGACAAGGTGAAGCTGGAATGAACAGGAAATGAAGAAGCAGAGCTTGGAGAACGAAGAACAGAAAGGAGTCCAAGAGAGCTGAGTTCCTAAGACAACTGTAATATCATGAACATTCAGCTCACCACAGAAAGAAAAGCTATATTTCTAAAGATTCTCTCAGCAACTCTCATCAAAGTAAAATTCTACTGTTTGTTGCCAAGAAATAATTTCATCATTAACTTCAAAATTGATATCTGCAGCTAGAATATTGCATTTGCTTTATGTCCTGTCTCTCTCACTCGCGTGTGCAGACGTACTAATTCATGTAGTTAGATCTTCACTTGTCTCCAGTAATTGAATCTAGACACTGTATGGTCTAATCAGAGTGCTTTATTGTATATTTGCATGACAGACACTCCAACAATTTCAAATTAGTCTAACTTAGAAGTGCCCTGTCAACTGAAGTCTCACTGACTTTTTGGCAGAACTTGAACTGGCAAACATAATCATCCTTTATTATGAAACACCTTGTTTGGGGGCCGGCGGGATGGCTCAGTGGTCTAAAGCACCTGCTTGGGAAAGCTTGGGCGGCTTCAGGGACCGCGGTTCAATCCCCGGCACCACATGCTGCGGCAGCCCTGCCCTCAGGGCAGGCTGAGCTGGCCATAAAGATGAGTGAATAAACAAACAAAGGTTCTGAAACAAGAAAATAAATAAATAAATAAATAAATAAATAAATAAATAAATAAATAAATAAATAAAATTCTTAAAAAAAAAAAAATAGAAACACTTTGTTCACTCCCCAGAGTGCCATGCCAACCTCCCCGCCCGGGGGGGATGCTGAGATGGCAAGTGACGTGGGCATGGGGGCACCTGCCCAGAAGCCCAGCTTGGGAGGCAGAAAACACAAGAACCACTCTGAGTCCAATCTGTGTGGTGAGACCCTATAGACACTGTGCTGGATACATAGGAAGGAAGGAAGGAAGGAAGGAAGGAAGGAAGGAAGGAGGGAGGGAGGGAGGGAGGGAGGGAGGGAGGGAGAAAGGAAAGAAGGAAGGGGGAGGGAGGGAGGGAGGGAAGAAAGAAAGGAAGGAAGGAAGGAAGGAAGGGGGAGGGAGGGAGGAAAGAAAGAAAGAAAGGAAAGAAGGAAGACTCTCATCCTCTACCTATAAGAGTATGCAGGAGAAGCTTTCTGTTCAGTGGTCTTGCATAACTTCACAGTGCTCTCAGTCTTGCCAAGGACACACTCTAAAAATCGAGGCTCTGGCTTCTGTTGTGAGTGTGTAGTCATCAACAGTAGTAGTCAACAGTGCCATATACCACATAATGCTGAACCTCCACCTTCCTGGCAAAAAGTAGCATCAACACTCTCTGAATTTAGTTGTGAGCACATGAATCACACAATAATGACATGCATCACTTCTGGACATAAATTTAAGAAGCATCTGTGTGACATCATGACCCTGGCTTCCCGCTACAGATACTGTGGAAGAATGAGACTAGATTCTGACTAATGAGCACAAATAGAGGACCCTAGATAGGCCATTGGATACTCAGCAGCATGAGTAAAGTAGAAACTCTTGTGGTACTACATAACTGAGATTTGGTGTGTGGGAGGTGTTATTACGATAGCAAAGTCCAGCCCTTCAGTTGCCATAAAAGAAGCAAAGGGACATCAGGAAGACCTGCTTTTCATTTGAGCTCTGTCTTAGTTATTTTTTATTTGTTGCTGGCACAAATACCCAACAACCCAAAATGAAGATTTATTTAGCTCAGTTCCTGGAGGTCTCAGTCCATATTCGGCTGGCCCAAGGCTGAGTGGAACAGGGCAGAGAGGATCCAGTTCATGGAGGCAGAACAGTAACAAAATGGTGACATAGGCAGCCAACCAAACAGGGCAGCAGAGCAACAGCACTAGTATGTCTCTCTTTTTAAATTACATCAGGCTCTCAGCCTTAGCCTATCTAGCTCAGGCTACACCCATAGTCTCAGCAGTACTCAAACTATAATCCCAACAGTAGTAAAACCCGTAATCCCAGTGTATCATCATTCAAGTCTCAAACTCTAGAAGTCCCCCACCCATGATTGCATGAGGCTTTGGGGGGACAACTAGACATAAACCATAACAAGCTCTCACACACCACTCTTCTCAACAGTGCACTCAGAAGGCCAAGGGGAAACCCTAAGCACACACACTTGATGTCACTTTTTCTTTCCTTTGAAGACTTTCAACCATCACCACCATGCTTTATCTACTGTCACATTTTATAGGGCTGGCGAGATAGCTCAGCAGACTAAGCATTTGTTTAGGTAAGCACAGGGGCTTACCCTATTTATCCCTGGCATCGAATGCCATGCCAGCCCCACCAATGGGTGCCCTGAGCTAGTGATGAGAGTCCAGGTATGGTGGCACATGACATGCCTGTAATTCCAGCACTAGGGAGGCAGAAAACAGGAGGATCACTACCAGTCTGAGCTGTGTAGTAAGAAGTGAGACCATTATCAAATAAATAGAAGAAGAAGAAGAAGAAGAAGAAGAAGAAGAAGAAGAAGAAGAAGAAGAAGAAGAAGAAGAAGAAGAAGAAGAAGAAGAAGAAGAAGAAAAGGAGGAGGAGGAGGAGGAGGAGGAAGAAGGAGGAGGAGGAGGAGGAAGAGAAGGAGGAGGAAGAGAAGGAGGAGGAGGAAGAGAAGGAGGAGGAGGGGAAGGAGGAGAAGGAGAAGAAGCAGAAGAGGAAAAGGAAGAGGAAGAGGAGAAGAGGAGGAGGAGAAGAGGAAGAGGAGGAGAAGAAGAGGAGGAGGAGGAAGGCAGAGAGCAGCAGCACTACTGCGGAGGTGGAACATACACAGCACACTCTGAGGACATGGGGAATGGACACTCAAGCAGACTCTAAGGTTCCCTGTTCGAAAAAAGGGAAGAAGACAATAAATCATGGACAAGCCAGGAAAAGGGGACAGATCCAGTAAAGAAGAGTTTGGTTACACACACACTGGGGCACCATGTTGTCAAACACAAGTGGAATCTCCACAAACTTTTGATGACAAAAGAAAATCAAAACCCTACAGCAAACTGTCAAATGTTTTCTAAACCTTTCCTGTTGAAATCTCTTCTAATTCTCCAGTATTCTCAAATATAAGAAAATTTTAAAGTTTTTATTTTCTCCATTGTTCTGTTGTCTTTTATTTCTAGCTATTTAAAATCAGCATCTACTGTACCATAGTCCACTGTCAAGTCAATATTAGACACCAAAGAAATAGTTCAGAAGAACTTATTCAGAAACTCAGAATAAACTTTTGTAAGTGGGTAGAACTATCTATATTTTAAGAACACCATAACTTGCTCTTGCCTACCACATACATTTTTCTGAAATTCTTGCTAAGTTAAAAAAATCTGTAGATGTCAGGTTGCTGAAAGATTTTATTCTGTATAGTCTTTTGAAAGTTACAGCTTAGAACAGCTAAAGTAAAGAAACTTTTTTAAGTTATACTTGGATCTGCTTTGGTTTTTGAAGGCCAAACACATATACAGAATGGTATAGTAAGTGACCCAAATAGTCCCATTCAATGAGCCCGCATCATGAACATGTTGAAGAAGGAAACAAAAGGATGGAAAGAAAAATGCTTGGAATCAAGAAGGAAATGCTTTAAAATAAATTAGCAGGACAATAAATAGGTCTGATGCAGTGGTTGTTCTGCACCCTGAAGAATGGCTTCAATGGTGTTCTTAAAAAACTAAGCTAAGAACATAGTAACATAGAAGTACAAACCAGTCTTGGCCCATAATAAGTAAAGTCAGTCTTCTAATAAAATAGATCAAACTTAACTGGCTCTCTCCACCATCACTTGCTACATTCTCTTGGTGGAAATCATAATGCTTGTTCTGCCCCAGATTACTTCCTTTCCTTCACCATTTGGTCAACTACCAAGCTCTCCAGACATGTGTCCCACAGGTTTCTCGCATTAGCATTAACCCCAGCTTTCCAAGCCTAGCCCAGATCCTTTTTCCCTTGCTGTCCTCCTAACTCTTCCATTCAAAGACTCCCTGCAGAGCACACCACTCCATACGGAAGGGTCTTCCATAACACAAGCAAGTTATGCCACTGCTTTAAGTCCCCCACATGCAGTCCTCACTCTTCCTGCCAATTTAATGCGTCAATTTACTATCATCTGCCCAAACAATTTTTCACACTTTCTGTTTCTTATACTCCTCTGTCTAGCGTGGTTTTTCAATGTCTCACCCTGCTTTTAGTTCAATCTTCATTAATGGAACTATGATCCACTCCTTTAGGATCACTGAAAACTTTGCCTCACTGTTATGGTTTAAGTCTAATTGTCCCCCCAAAGCCTCATGGAGTCATTGGGCGGGGACTTCTAGAGTTTGAGACTTGATCCATGATCCCTGGGATTATAGGTTTTAGTACTGATGGGATTATGGGTGGAAGTACTTCTGGAATTATAGGTGTAGCCTAGGGCAGGAGCTAAGGCGGAGAGCCTGAATGTAATATAAAGAGAGACAGAGAGACAGACTGGAGCTCTAGCTGTTGCTGTTGCTCTCTGCTGCCCTGTTTGGTTGGCTACCTCTGCCACCATTTTGTTGCTGTTCCGCCGCCATGAACTGGATGCTCTCTGCTCTGTTCCACTCAGCCTTGGGCCAGCCAAATATGGACTGAAACCTCCACAAACTGTGAGCTAAATAAACCTTTCCTTCCTTCATTTTGAGTGTTGGGTATTTGTTTCAGCAACGAGCAAAAAGTAACTAATACACTCACCTAAGAATCATTTTCCTAACTCTCTTTGTATGTTCTATAGCCCGTTCTTCTACTAAGCACTTGAGAATTCCCTGTGCATACTACTGCTCCATACTTTACAGACAAGTGATGAATCTCCTACTCTCCAGTGGCCCTCACCAGGCCTCACGGAATGGCTGTGTAACTAAGTGAGCAAGCAGGACCAGTGAGATAGATCAGCGGACTAAGAGCCTACTTCAACAAGTGCAGGAACCTGGATTCTACCTGTGGTACCATATGCTGCATCAGACCCACCCTCAGGCATGCTGAGCCAACAACCGAGTCCAGGCATGGTGATGCACACTTGTAATCCCAGTGCTTCAGAAGCTTAAAACAGGAGGGTCACTATAAATTCAAGATGCACAGTGAGATCCTGTACCAACTAAAATTTTTAAAAATAAACAAGCAAGCAAGGGCTCAGAGTACAACTGCTAAATTGATCTTTATCTAAAGTAAACTCTCTGGGGATAGCCGGATAGCTCAGTGGACTAAAATGCCTGCTTACACAGAGCATAGCAGCCAGGATTCAATCCCCAGTGTGTCATGCCAGTTCCACCCTTGGGGCACCCTGAGGTGGCAATTGAGACTGGGCATGGTGGCTCACTCCTGTAATCCCAGCAGGAGGCTGAAAAAAGGAGGATCACTGTAAGTCTGATCTGTGAGACCCTGTAGATCCTGTCCTAAATACATAAATAAAAAAAAATTTAAAAATTAAATAAATTCTCTGGATTCACCACTTTTCTAAACAAGTTCCAAATATTTTGAAGAACATTCACAGCAAGTGAAATGATGCACCTGGGGAGGTCCAGACAGGGACTGCTGGGTCACAAGCTCAAGTCCTGTCTGGGCAAAGGTCAAGAGACCTTGTCTACAGAAAAACTATTTCAAAGGGTCAGGGATATATCTCAGTGGTAGAATATTACTAGATTCGACATTTAGTACCACAAAAAGAAAAAATTCAGAGCCAGAAAAATTATTTTGATTTAACCAATAAATTCTTGAGAATCTGAAAACATTACAATTGCTAGAACTGCTAAATTCCAGAAATTCTCCAAAAAGAAACTTTAAAAACTTACCTAAAAGGGTTCCACATAAAATGTAATGTTTTAAGTGCTACTATTAACTGTATAACCTGATGACAGGACAAGTTTCATTGAAAAGTGAATTAACAGTTTCACCAAAAAGAAAAAAGCAGTCATACTTCACAATTAGATTTAGGGCAATGGTAACAGTGAACTGGATAAGAACCTGCCATCCAAAGGCTGGGCAGGGCCAGTGAGTGTCCACACCACCTAGCCAGTCACACCACACAGTGAAGACCAACACAAGTAGGGTGAGGAAGATGACACCCACTAAGCCTCATCTTCTTCTGTGAAGCTCAGACCTGAGAGTCTGAAGTAGCTGATCCCAACCGCAACTAATGCCAGAAGAGCACAAGTGTTTTCCAAGAACTCAAAAGATTTGGCTTTAAGATGTCTATATACATTCACAGATAAGCATTCAGAATGAAGAGCCAGCTGGCATCTCTCTGGATAGGGTATCAGATGCTCGTTGCACAGGTTAACACATTAACCTGTGTTAAAAAACAGAGAGAAAATTCCTTTGCTCTCAGTGGTCTGGGCTGGATTCAGACTGCCAGTGAGATATGTGAGAGAAAGTCACTTTTGGTTTTGTTCCAGCTTCCAATTCAGTATAGTAGCAGCATCTGAATTGAGTAAGAGCTCCCAGCACACATCTACCTCAGGTGACAACTAAGATAAGACATGCGCAGTGAGAAATGACAAGAGCTTACTTTGCACAAGCATCTTCAAAGGCAACTTTTTAAAGGCAGCTACAAAAAGTTATATAAATAAATAAAAATAGTTACTTCCTTCAAGTCATAGAAGGCTTAAAAATACCAACTAAGAATATTCAAAGATTAATTTAATGAAATCTTGTCAAAAACCTTGTTTTTTAGCTAATATTTTATGATAGCTTTTAAATTCCATTAAGGTTTGGAACTGGTTCAGCTCTGAATGTACAGAAACATGAAGTTTATTCCAAAATAAACCCTATTCAGTTCTAGTGAAGGGCTTCTGTGTCCCATGTGGCCACCAGGGAAAATGAAGCTGATGGCAGCATATAAGGATACAGTGACATGTGAAGAAACATCTAGATTTCAGTCCTGTACATGCCGAGAACACAGCAGGGGGTGTCATACCTACCCTAATGGAGCTTTATATACAAAGTTGGGCTAAAAATACAATGAGAGACCAGAGAACAGCATAAAACAATCTACAGTAAATGAGTTATCAGGCACAGACAGTAGGAATCACAGAATATTTCAGCTCAAAAAGATCTTCTGCTTATGAAAACTATCTTATAAAGGAGATAAGGTTTTTTATTCAGGCCTTACTCAATAGTTTAAGATAGGTCTCCTTAAAAGGATGTGAGAATGAGCAGAGACACAGTGACAGTGTGGACATAAGATTTTGTACTTTAGAAGACAAAAGAAAAAGGACAAACTGATTAGAGATGGAATGTCATGTTAAGAAGAAATGAACTCGTACATCTTTGTCATTCAACAGGTGTGTGTTTAGTCCATTGACTTTAAGCCCTGGGGAAGATGAGACTGCATCAGAGTGACTGTCTATAGAGAGAATATACCACGTAACTACACAATAAAAGATCTTCTGAGCCGGGCGTGGTAGCACACGCCTGTAATCCCAGCACTCGGGAGGCTGAGGCAGGAGGATCGGTGAGAGTTCGAGACCAGCCTGGGCTACCAAAGTGAGCTCAAGGACAGCCTGAACTGCACGGTGAGACCCTGTCTCAAAAAGACAAAAAAAAAAAAAAAAAAAAAAAAAAAATCTTCTGATTGCTAAAGTATGTAAAGGACTGGCTTAGGTTTTAGTCCTAGGCTGATTTTCTAGACCATCAACAAACAACATTTTGGTCCATTCCCTTGATGTTTTATACACAAATACATTTAGTAGTCTGCACATCCAATTATGAATAAATACTTTAAAAAATAAAAACAGCCATAACTCTTTTCACAATTCCTATAAATATTTTGCTAAAAATAGTAACACCTATGTCCTGGGTACCAAAAATGCTACATTAGACAATTCACATATTTCTAATTCAATTCTCACAACAATCCTATGTTGGTATGATTCACAAAATTTGATAGTTTAAAATCCAAGTTTAAAAAGAGAGAAGTAACTCAGCCAGTCAGGAAGCCAGCAGTAACAGACCCAAGCCTCAAACCCAATCCTGCCTGATTCCAAGCAGCAGAATCTGAACTTCTTGTTTAAATTTAAATGTTCAAAAGCAGAGTCAGGAATATAAGAATTTATTAGGAGGAATGCATTACTGCTCCTACTTGCAGATTGCAAGCCAAATCACGTGAGCACTGGGCTTTGCTGTAGGTCAGTAGATTTTTTTGGCCATCTGCCCACATGAATTTCCCACACTGTAACTTAAGTAATACACGACCCATTGTGTTAAGAGATGAAACCACTCTATGATGTTTGCAACTTGTCCTAGACACTTATGGGCTCCATGGTTTTGGAAAGTTACTTAACTTCTCTAGTTCTCATCTTTTTCCCAGTACCCGATGGATAATAACAATGGCCACTTCACCAGATTAGTCAAACAATTAAATAGTATCACATAAAATACCCACTTCAGAATTTGCAAAAACTGGTCTTTGCAACTTATATTATTTGAGAAAAAAAAATTATGTAAGGTCATTAGACTTATTTTATAGAAAAGTTAGTATAGAGTTAATAGTTCTAATTTTTTCATTGCAAAATTCAAACTCTTATCAGATTTAACCCCACATGTGCCTCCTCAAAGAGAACCTGCTGCTGTCCCCAGCCCTTGGCCAAAACATTCCCATCATCCGTGAGCATACATGTGTGTGTACATACATGTACACAGGCAGGGGTTCCTGTGGACATGTGCATGTGTTCAGTTGTCTCACATATCATCTTGCACAGTTTTCTTCCATGTCTTCCTCATTCAAGGGAAGCTGCTGAGCACAAATATTCAACCTGCTCCTCTCCAAATGCACCTCTTTCCCTAGTGCCACCAATTATGTGTAGCACATGTGCTCATATCACTATGAAGTGCAGATATTATCTGTGTTTTGTTTTGTTTTTGAGACAGGGTTCCACTATCTAATTAAAGCTTTCCTTAACTCACTATGAAGATCAGGTAGGTTTTAAACTCTGAATAACCCTCCTGCCTCAGTTTCCTAAGTGTTGGAATCACAGGCATACACCACCACACCCAGTGGCATACAGCTTATTAAGACAGTTCATTAAAACATCAATGTCAGGCTGGCCAGATAGTTCAGCAGACTGAAGTGCCTGCTTCAGCAGAGTGCAAAGGCCAGGGTTTGATGTGCAGTATGCTGTGCTGGCCCTACCCCCCGGGAGCACTGGCCATGGTGGTACATGCCTGTAATTCTAGCACTTGGGAGGATGAAAACAGGAAAATTACTATGAGCCCTATCTATGTAGTGAGATCCTGTATACCCTGTAGACCTTGTCCTAAATTCATAAAAAAAATAAAATAAAATATCAATGTCACTCAATAAATATCATTTTAGAATATATCAAAACTTTTTCCATTAAATTAGCTAAAAAACATACCTTTACAAGGAAAATAATAAACAATTAAAAGCCAAATCATGTCACCATGGATGAACTTCTTGACAGTTAAAAAATATTTGCATCATGTATAATGAATTTGGAAATCTTCAGGAAAGATACAGATGGTTTCTTGCTCAGGCTCTCTCCTCCTCAGTTTTATGTGAGTCTTATCTCATTAACAAATGCTAACTTTTGAAAAGGTGGTGAAGGCCTGTAATCCCAGCACTCAGGCAGAAGGATCTCTGAAAGTTCAAGGTCAACTTAGGCTCTGCAGAGAGTTCAAGACCAGCCTGGACTACACAATGAGACCCTGTTTCAATCAATCAATCAATCAATCAATTAAAAGCTCAGTCTTAGAAGGAAAAACTAGCAGCAGGACTGCAGTCTTCTCAGGTACACCTGAGGGTGCCCTCCAGTCAGTCACCCCAGCCCGGTCTCATTGCCCACTTTGCCCACTGCCACCTCCTTGCCCGCTCCAGTGCAAACTTACTCAGCCATCCCACGCTGGGGGTGCGCCGCACGCGGGGGTCATCATCCGAAGTGCGGGTTGCTAGGCAGCGCACTGAGTTCTCAAGCGGGCTGCAGGCTTTAGTGTCAGAAGCAGAAGACAGGAGGAGGACACATGAGCAGCCACAGCAAGGATGAGGATGGAAGCATTAATTAAGAAGAAAAATACTGAAGCAAGTTACACAAGCAGGTTAGAGGTGAATATGACATTACAGTGACACACACTCCCTCCCGTGACCCTTCACCCTTGAAGACAACAAATCCCAACACAGCAAATGAATCTAAAGGAAAAAACAATTACATTTAATCATGATAGCTTCCCAAGTTCCATGAGTGATTCACCCTGCATCTCAAATACACAAAACATGGAAAGAATCATGTAATGAGATGTCAGATAAGGACTTGATAACTTTGCACCACATAAGCACACAAAAGGAAAGTCACACATGGTTGTAAGCACAGGGGTAGGATGTTTGATTAGTGAGCAGCTCTTAGGAGCTGCCCAACAGACCCCTCCCTCTAGGGATCCTGTTCACAAAAGCAGAAAGCAACATTTCAGACTTCCTTTTCTAAAATATTTTCTTAGGGGCCAGGGAAATAACTCAGTAGAATAAGTGCTTGCCTGGCAAGTGCAAGCGTCTGAGTTCAATCACCAGTCCCGCAAATAAATAAATAAATAAACAAACAAACAAAACATTTTCTTGGATGAATATCAAATTAGTTCCCAATTATTTCTGTTCTTTGCACTTCTAGCAAAATGACAATATGGAAAAAATATATTCCATAATACAAAATCCTTTATGCAACTCATATTAATCTTCATTTTCTGCTGTCTTACAGTACTTACTCAACTTTTTTACTTCTACTAATACTAAGGATTGAATCCAAGGGAATTTTAAGACAGAGTTCCATTAAATTTTCCAGATTGGGCTCAAGCTTGCAATCCTCTTGCCTTAGCAACACAGAGTGTTATGATTACAGACATGAGTTTGCTATGATTTTAATATTTGGTATACTCATCCCAGATCTTAGACCACATTGAAGATAAAATATGATACAGGTTCAATATGTACTAAGGTTTCTCCAGGTTCATCTCATCACAGGGTAGCACTATCACCCTCTTCTAGAGAAGAATTTAATTTGAACTTTGCTGTTCTCATCAGACACCATATTTCACAGGCTAGTAAGAAATGGGCAGTGCAATTATGCTTTAAGGAATGATAACGATTTTTCATATACCTACCCATCAGATTACATGCAATTTGACTTAAAAGGGACTTTTTCTTAACAATAGTCACTATGTGATCACATGGTCAAAGCAATAAATAACTTAAACATATCCAAACAAAAGCAAATATTAGATAATCTATTGACACAAGTGTGCAAAAGATAAGGCAAATAGTCTTTTTAAAAAACTATTGGTGACCTGGGAGGCCAGGCTTTAAATTGAACTGTTTACCAATTAATGTAAGTTTATGGCCACATTTGGGCATTCTGCACATTATAAAATCCAAAAACATTTTTGTTAATTTATCTGTCTGTGTTTAAAAGTTGTAAATAAAGCCAGGGCTTATGAGCAAGCCATCTGTGCCAGCACCTGTCTGGAGCAAATCTGATGTCTTCTCTTTGCAATCTGAATTTTTGTTTCCCATAATTTAATTTCTTTGAAAGTTTTTATTGCACTAAGAAAATGAAAAAGGGAAATGAACCAGTTGAGAGTATTCCAAGATTGCTTTTGTCAAGAGGAAGGCATTTAGAAATGTGCATTATCATACTGACCAAGTCTCACCTACTATTTCTTTTGACAGCTTAGTGGTCTCCTTCAAGAGTTCATATTCCCACCAGCTTCACTGACAAAAGGAAAGGAGAATGTAGACACCCAACCCCCATCTGTCTAGGCCCAGACAAGGTCTCTCTGAAATGTAGAAACAGTGAGAGCCAATAGAGGCTGGACACACAGAGTAAATTCCAGCAACCTTCACATTCCTTTACCAATCTCATCCTGTGCCACTATCCAGATTTTATCGTTGGCACAGGACTTCTACTGGAGTGAGAGTACCAGAGTTCAGCAGCTACTCCCAACCTCACAAGGGATAACTAACTTTCCAAAACAGTTTTTCTTTTTCCTTCCCCTCGCCATGTCCATGTGGGTGCTAAACTGCTTTGTGCATACACAGGCCCGCCTGATGCCAAGCCTCTTCATCAAAGGGACAGACAAAGACCCCAGCTCCAAAATGGGCATGAAACAGAGCTGCCCAAAGGGACTTTGCACCTGGGCTTCAGCGAAGCCTGGCTGGAGCCATCTGGCTGCATGCAGACATGAAATTCAGGAAGCTCACATCCACCATGACCTACACTGGCAAATGTGATTTGTGGGGCTATGTGTGCTCTGTACAGGCAGAGATACAGCTCTGCAATCCTTGCTGGGTTCGTTATTGCTCTTCAGAAATTTATTCCAAAGGTCAAATTTTGAATTTTTAATTGTTTCCCATAATTTAACAAAGTTAAAGCCAAACTTCAAAATAATAGATGATATGATATAATACATGTGTCTTTTATAATAATGCTTTCAATGTACCTCCTCTATGTTTAAGCCACTTAGCTTTGCTGCTATCTCACATGGTCTCTGTTGAATCACCTTTGCCTGACCAGGCAAAACAAGGTGAGAATTGGCTTATGTCACTGTAACTTTATAAGAATAATAGGGCTCTGACATCTGAGTGATGGTGTCCACTATCCAGATTATAGAAAAAGGCAAGAGGCATTAGTGACTTATTGTCCCCTGGGGAAATAGCTTGTCCAGAGCACTGATCCTAAATCTGCTCAAATCAGTTTATCAGTATTTGAATTGTGCAAATACACCAAACAAATTTTTTCAGCAAAATGCTTTTTTGATGATACTATACAAAGAAAATAAATTGCATTCATGTTAAAATTTTAGAACTCTTGGGAGTGTAAAATTGTATATTTGAGTACTTATCCACTGCCAACTATAGATTCTACATTGTTATTAGCCAAGATACTTCCCCCTAAGAGAAAAGCTGTATTGTGCTTATGAATATCAGACATATGGCCTGGAAATCTCCTTTGGAAAGCCAACAGAGACAGTCAACTATCTTTACATAGAATGGCTTCTAGAGCTCTTCAACATTACATGGTTGTGGGAAATAAATGCCAGCTGTGGAAACTCATGCCCTTGGCATGCTAGGTCTCTCCAACTGTTAACCTTGTGAAAGTTGCATTAGATTTTTGAATTTCATGTTTTTCATCTGCAAATTTAGACATTAGATACATATAAATCATCACAGAGAGCAATGCATTATTTACAAGATGCTCAGATACCAGGAGGTATCATTGTTGCTACTACTACCATCATAATAGAATGATGCTTCTTTGGCTCAGTATTTTTTTTTTGTGTGTGTGTCTTTTTTGAGACAGGGTCTCGCTGTGCAGTTCAGGCTGGCCTTGAGCTCACTTTTGTAGCCCCGGCTGGTCTCGAACTCGCACCAATTCTCCTGCCTCAGCCTCCCGAGTGCTGGGATTACAGGCGTGCGCCACCACGCCCGGCCAGTATTTTAAATAGTGTTAAAAAAAATGCTAAAGGCCCTTTTTGCCAGTTCTATCTATGGAAGTCAGCATAGAGATCTCCCCCCAAAAAAACTAGGATTAGAGGTCCCATTGGACCCATTCTTCTTCCAAGAAGAATTAAAAACATACCACAGCAATATATGTGCATCTATCTTTCTAGCTGCACAGCTGGAAATAAGCTAAATGCCCATCAACTGGGGAATGGATGAAAATATGTTTTATATGTACCAGAATACTGCCCAGCCATAAGGAAGGATAAACTGGAGACTTTTATAAGTAAATGAATGCAACATAAGACCATGCTCATAAGTGAAATACATCAGACTCATATTTATAAACACTGTATTGTCTCTTTTGAGATCCAAGCCATACAGTAGACTTTGTGAAAGATGAAGAAACTGCTCAAATGAAAAGAACAACTAGGGTGGGGAAAGGAGAAAAGAAAAGATAAAGAAAAGAAAAGAAATATGCATATATACATGCAAGATAACTAAGATAATCATACTACTAATTTCTATTAGTTCATTGAAAAGAAAGATTTGTGTTTACATTTTTTCATCAATTTTCATGCCTATATCTTATAATCTAAACAACTACCTAAAAAATAACAATATGTAATGTATTGTTCATTGTTATTCTATTATCTTATTTTTAAATTTTGTGTCATCATTTTACTGTTTTTCCTCCTTAAAATGAAAAATAGAAACTGGGTGTAGTGGGGCACACCTATAATCCTAGCACTTGGAAGGCTGAGGCAGGAGAATCGGTGCAAGTTCAAGACCAGCCTGGGCTACAAAAGTGAGCTCAAGGCCAGCCTGTACTGCACAGTAAAACTCTGTCTCAATAAATAAATAAATAAATAGATAGATAGATAGATAGATAGATAGATAGATAGATAGATAGATAGATAAAAATAGATAACACTAAAGACAGCAATTTTGGCCTAATTTAAATGCAACTTTAACATCCGAAGAACCTCCACGGTTATTGCTACAGAATTCACAAGTGATATAATCAATATAAGGGCTCACGAACTGAAGAATGGATAAAGAATAGGTAGTGTACCTTTACAACGGAATATTATTTAACCCTAAACTCTACTCCAGGAAGCAAAGGGTAGAAAAGTGGCTCCCAGCATCTGGGAGACTGGGGTAATGAGGAGATATTGCTCAGAGAGTATGTTTCAGACAAGCAATACAGGGGAGTGTTTGAGGGAAGACATGTTCATTAGTGAATACATGTATCACAGTACCACTTTGTAGTCTATTAACATGATTTGTTAACATCCAATAAAAAATAAGATTAATGGAACACAAAATGTATGTTTTGTTCAAGAAGGGCCACAAACTAGGAAAGATCTCTTGTCTCCTTTGCATTTTCACTGAAACATGGTATGAGTAGAACAAAGCTGAATCACAGTGAGATTCCTCCCTCCTCCTTCCTCCCTTCTCCCTCCTCCCTCCTCCCTCCTCCCTCCTCCCTCCTCCTGCTGTGAGGCAGCCAATGAACTTTCCATGATGCTCACACTGCCATCTTTGTCCCCCTATCACTCACACCTCTACCTTCCTCCTCTTCCCTTTCCCACTCCTCACAGAGACCCCGGACATGACCCTGGCCCTTCCAAATCTCCTCTGCTCTCACACAGGCTGAGGATCACAAACTTTAGCAAGGTGGCCCTATGTGCATGGCAGTGATCATTCAGTGTCCCCATTTGCCTAGAAAGGGAAAAAGACAAGGGTACTTCACTGCAAAAGAACAAAGAGGTTAATTCCCATTCCTTCACCACACACTAGCTGTGTGAAACAGGCTGGCAAATATCTAGTAAGATTTTAAAACATCACGTCAATCTGACAACCCACTATCTTGATGGCTAAGAAATGCCATTTCTCAGAATAATGATTAATCTTTATACTATTAGTTAAAAATGAGTTCCATGAGTGATAACTTATTATGTGTTATTTGACAAATATAAAGCTGCTACTGAAAATAACACTTTTTAAGACTCCAAGAATATTTCCTTATTAAAATTATGGAGGTGCTGAGCACCCCAGAACATAAATACAAAATAAAAGTGGCTATTTGAAGCTCTGCCCCAAATTTTAAGTCTAAAAGTTATCAAATTTGACCCTTAAAATTGTTCTGTTCTGGATAAAATCACTGTTTCTGATAATGGCATAAACATAGCACATCCACACCTGGTTATATGCATAGAATAGACAGTACTACCTTTACTTTACAGATATGAAACCTAAGGTTCAAGAGATGCCATAAATTTTGTAAATTCATGCAGCTAATACATATTAGTGGAACTGGAGTAAAAGTTCAGAAAAAGGTTATACTGTGTCTTCAGAAAGAAGACTACGGAGTATATGTTTAATATCAAAAGCTAAACTTTCTTATATCCTATCCCTCAGTCCTTATTCTTCCATAAAGAAACAAATGCATTAGCAAATACTAAGAAGGAATGATTCTTGAGTGGAAAAGAGATTCTTATTTACTTAAATATTTGAACATTATAGACATGGAAGATCAGTCACTGCCTGGGGAAAACAAAGGAAATTAAGGATGGTGCCTGATGGATGAATTAAAATTTATTAGCCACAATTGCTATTATTAAGAAATAATGTCATTCAGGCACTTTGCTAGAAGCTTTTCATGGACTGGTTCATTTGTTCTAAGGTTGGGAAGAATCTGATCATCCACTGGGTGCTGGCCAGGATATTCATCTGTGCTATACAGCATACAGAAAATAATAGCCCAAAATGATGTGCAAATGTGTGTTGTTAGTTTGGAAAAGGAGCTGACTATATACACAAGAGCACCTGGGATGAGGACTTATGTTCTTAGTGTCATGGGCCCAAGAATGCAAGATCTTGCCCAACTCATCCCAGAACCCAGGAAGCACAATGGCCAGCTTAGAAGAATGAAACTTGGAGTACCTCAGGGAGATATCTGCCTTCCTATTGGCTTGGGGACCATGTCTGAATTAAAGAGTGCAAGTAGAAGAAAGGAGGTGAACAAAGTAGATCATCCCAGCCAGAGACAACTGGATGAACTGCAATATAAAGCCCAGACAAAGCCAGGACTGGTGGAGGGACAGACAATATTGCCATATCTGGCAGTGATCCTAGCCAAATCCAACAGCTGCTGGGGTCAAGGCAGCTGGATCCAATATTAAAACAGAGTAGCTCTCAACTCACAGACAATGCACAAAAGCCTGACTGATCCCACTTACATTTCTATAAACAACAACAAAAGGGAACTGATTTCTATTGCTTGTTCTGCAATGCTAATAACTGTGTGCCTATGTTAATGTAGGAAACAGCAATGCTTTTAAAACACTGCAAGGTGCTCTGCACTCCTGTCAAGGGGGTGTGTGGGAGAGAACTAAAAGGAAGCTTCATGCCAGCAGACAGACTTGAATGAAGATCCCAGGTTCAGGAGAAAGTGGGGGCAACAAGTGAATCACAGGTTTTTTATTCAACAGATAAAAGTGGTAGGTCAGACATAAACCCCAGAAGTCTCAGAACTAGGAGCTCCAGCTCCAGCTCCAGCTCCAGTCTCCTGAGGAAAGGGCAGCTGTCCTACACTGTGGGTTGATCAAAGAGGTTTGAAGCTCCCAACAACACCTTCCAGGAAAAAGTGCAACCATTTCAGGACAGGCTGCCCTGTGAGAGAGGTTCAAGGAGAATGCATCTTTTCCCCTTCCATGGCTGAGGAAATCATACTGGTATCACCTCCACTAAGACCCAGGGCAGCTGGGCATGGTGCACACACCTGTAACATTAGCAGTCTAGGATTCAGAGTCAAGAGGATTCATGTTCAAGCCCAGCCTGGGCAATTTAGGGTTATCATCTCAAATATGAAAGAAAGAATAGACAGGGAAAGTAGTTCAGTGCAAAGGTCGTGTGTTCAAACCTACATCATTGGGATCCAGAGGGGAGATAGAAAACAGGCAAAAGAAATCATCAGGATTGTAACAGGAACTTCTGCCATGAATTTGTATCTTACTGCAATATAATAAGCTAGAATGCAATATTCTACAACCACTTTGACTTACATGAGGTTTATCTTTGCTATTATTGTGTTTAAACATGTACAAAATTAAATAACATTTGTTCAGTGATTATTATGTCAGTTACCACTCTAAACACATGTCATTACTGTCTTTTGTGGGCTTTTTCCTATCTTTATTTTTTATTTATTTATTTATTTATTTATTTATTTATTTATTTATTTATTTTTGTCTTTTTGAGACAGGGTCTCGCTATGCAGTTGAGGCTGATCCTGAGCTCACTTTTGTAGCCCAGGCTGGTCTCGAACTCACACCAATCCTCCTGCCTCAGCCTCCCGAGCGCTGGGATTACAGGCGTGAGCCACCATGCCCGGCATATCTTTATTTTTTAAAGAGAGTAAAAAATACTAAAAAGAAAAACCAATAGAAATGATACAAAATCTCAATAGGCAAAATGATAGTAATTTAACAATGGTTCTTATATTGCTTATTGTTGTCTTCAAATTAGTTGTTCAGATTATCAAATATAAGGATGCAAAGTCAGTCAAAAATTATAAAAAATTAAAAGGAGAGGAAAAAATTGAGCATTAACATCTCCTTTCAGGGCCAGCAGTATAGTTCAGCAGATTAAGTGCTTGCTTACGGAAGCACAGGGGCCAGGGTTCAGTTCCTGGCCCCGCCTGCCGTGCCTGCCCTGTTCTGGAGTGTGCTGAACCAGAGCTGGAGATGGAGTCTGGGCATGGTGGCATGCACCTGTAATCCCAGTACTTGGGAGGTACAAGCAGGAGATCACTATGAGTCAATAATGAGACCCTATGCCAAAAAAAAAAGACAAAAAAAGGCTCCTTTCAATAGGCAGAAATCATCAGTATAATTAGCCAAGCCATCTTGCATATCTACATATATATTTCTTTTTTTTAATTCCTTCTTTCTTTTCTCTTTTCCCTTATCCCAGCTGTTCCTATTCTTTGAATAGTTTCTTTCTCTTTCACAGTATCTACTGTAGCTATCAGAAATTTGCTTTTCATGTTCTTACACTATGTAGATAATACAATGTTTATACATGTGGATCTGATTTATTTCATTTATGAAAATGGTCTCTATTTGCATCCATTTACCTAGAAAAGTCTCCAGTTTACCCTTTTTATATCTGAGTAATACGTCACTGTATAAAAACTATTCATTCCTGAGCAGTGGGCTCAGGTTTGGGTTGTTTCCAAGATGTAACTAAGAGACATTGTGCTGCCATAAACATGAGTATATATGTATCTCTATGATATGACAATTTCAGGTTTTCCAGCTCAATACACAAGTGGGGGATAATGCAGTTAAATGGACCTCTAACCCTAGTTTTTTGAGGAATCTCCACACCAGTCTACACTCCCATCAATAGTGGAAAAGTGTTCATTTTTAACTCTGCACCTCTTCTAGCATTTATTATTGGCTGACTTGTGATGATAGCCATTCTTTCTGGGATGAGATAGAACCTCAGTGTTGTTTCAATTTGTACTTCTCAAATGACCAATGATGCTGAACATTTTTTCAAATATTTATTTGTCATTCATATTTCTTCATCTAAGAAGTGTGTATTCATCTCAGATGTCCATTTCTGGATTGGGTTTTTTTAATTTGGGGATCTGATATTTTAAAATTCTATGTTCTGGATAGAAGTCCTTTCTCTGGGCTGGCAAGATAGCTCAGTTGACTAAGTGCCTGCTTAGGCAAGCACAGGAACCACGGTTCAATCTCTGATACCACATGCTGCACCAGCCCCGCCTTCAGGGGCACTGAGCCAGCAACAGAGTCTGGGCATCATGATGCATGCCTGTAATCCCAGCACGGGGAGGATGAAAACAGAAGGGTCACTACGAGCTGGATAGTGAGACCCTACACCAAATACATGAAATTCTAAAAAATAAGGAAGTTCTTTCTCTGACGAATAGTGAACTATGTTTCCCCAATTTGTGGGTTTTCTTTTTACTCTGTTGGTGATATCTTTTGATGCACAGAAACTTTTCAAAAAGATGAGATCCCAGCTGTTGATTCTCTGAAGTATTTCCTGTGCAATTACATTTATATTCATGAACTCTCTACTTCCTTCAATGTCTTTAAAATTTTTACCTACTTTTTTTCTGTATAGATTTAGTGTTTCTGTTTTAATACTTAAAACTTTGATCGATTTTCTGTAGTTTAGTGCATAACCAACAGACACAAGTCTAGTGTTAGTCTTCTGCATGTGGTAAGCCATTTTTTCTAGCACCATTTGTTTAAGAGACTGTTTTTCGTCCAGTGAACATTTTTGGTCCCTTTGTCAAGGATAAAGTGGCTGAATATATTTGTAGTTGTGTCTGCATCTCCTAACCTGTTCTATTGATCATCAGGTCTGCTTTTTTTGTTTTTTGTTTTTTTCTAGTACCACGTTAATTTTACCACAGTATCTTTGTAGTATAATTTCAAGTCGGGGATTGTGATGTCCACTGCCTTGCTTTGTTAGCCAGCATTGCTTCTGCTATTCTAGGTCTCTTCTGCTTGCATATGAATTCTTTTAATGTTTTCTCTGAATCTGTGAGGTACAGTAATGGTACTTTGATTACAATTGCATTGAATCTATGTTAACAGTTTTGGGAGTATGGCAATTTTCATCATGTTGGTCCTTGCAATCCAGGAGCAAGGACTATCTTTCTAATTTTTGAAATCCTCTTTGATCTCTTTTTTCAGAATACTATAATTTTTACTGCATAAATATTTTACTTCCTTTGTTAGATTCATTCTTAAGTATTTCATTTTTTGGATGATATTGTGAAAGGAATGATTTCCTTAATTTTTTTGCTCAGTGTGTCTGTTGTTTGGGTACAGAAATGCTATCAATTTTTGAATGTTGACTTTGTATCCTGCTATGCTACTGAATTTGGTTATTAAATCTATAAGTCTCTTGGTGGAATTTTCTGTGTAGAGTATCATGTCATGAGCAAATAATGATAATTTCACTTAGTCCTTTCTAGTCTCTCTTGTCTAATTGCTCTGACATAATGTTTCCAAAACTACATCGAATAGGATTGGTAACAATGGACACCTTTGTCTTGTTTCTGATTTTAAAGTGAAGGCTTTAAGTTTTTATCCATTTAGTGTGATGCCGGCTACTGGTTTGTCATGGATGGGTTTTTATCAGGTGGAAGTAAAGACCACCTGTTCCAATTTTCTGTAGGGTTTTTATCATGAATGAATGTCAGAGTTTGTCAAAAGCTTTTTCTACATCTATTGAGATGAACATACGATTTTTGTCTTTGTCTCTATTTATATGGTATATCATATTCATGTATTTGTATATATTGAACTACCACTACATTCCTAGGATTAATCAATCCTTCTTGGTTGTGATTTTTAACCTTCTTGACAATTCCCTGTATTGTGTTTGCTAGTATTTTATTGAATTATTTTGCAACTATGTTGATTAAGGAAATTGGCCTGTAATTCTCTGTTTTGTTTAGGTCTTTTTCTAGTTTTGGTATCAAGCAATTAGCCTCAAAAATGAATTTTGGAGAATTGCTTTCTTTTCAATTTCATTGAAGAGTTTGTGAAGAACTGTCACTAAATATTCTCTAAATTTCTTGAGAAATTCTGCTGTAATCTCATGAGGACCTGGGCTTTTCTTTGTTGGTAGAATTTATGACAACATTTTCAACTTTAGTATTCAGTTGTTCAGAATTTTTATATCTTCTAGATAGCTTATATGTATCTAGGAATTTATCCATTTCTTCTGTGTTTTCCATCCTGTAACAGTAAAGATCTTTTAAAGTAGGTATTGATGAGCATCTAAATTTCTATAGGATGTGTACTGATTTTCACTGCTTTTTTCAGGAATTTGAATTTTTCTTTCCTTCTTTTGATAAGGTTGGCTGACAGTTTATCTATTTTTTTTATTCTGTTAAAGAACCAACTGTTGAATTCATTAATTCTTTGTATTATTTCCTTAAATTCCGTTGCATTAATTTCTGCTCTGATCTTTATAATTTCCTGGCTTTGGGCTTTGTGCTTGGCTTGCTATTCTTTCTTATAGAAGGTTGAAGATTGAATTCAGTACCTTCAGACTGAGCTACATCCCTAGCACTTCCTTTATTTTGATATTGAGACAGGATCTTGCTGATTAGCAAACCTACCCAATGAGGAACTTGAACTTGCAATCTTCCTGCCTCAGCCTCTAAGAATATTGGGATGATATACATATGCCACTACATCTCTGGTTTTGTTTTTATTATCTCCATTTTACAGATATCAAAACTGAGTATTAAATTGCCTTTCCAATTTTTTACTGGAAGGACACAACTTTTCACTGTCAAAAACTGAGGTCATCAAATTGAATTGGAGAAAAACCAGATTTATAGTTTAAGTTCAACTGGATGACCAACGGTACCCCATGATCATGGAAGGCAACATCAGGTCTTTTCCCATGACCACTAGTGCATTCAGAAGGTGTAAGACGCATATTAAATTTGGTCACTGTAGATACAACTGTTAGAATCGACAATTATTTTAAAACATGTGACAATTTCACATAACAAACACTGTGAATGCTAGCTGATTTTCTCATTTTATTACAAATGAAAATGGTTTTTGTTTCTTTTTAAAAACACAAAATCAACTTTTTTTCTTTTTCTTGCTGGGTGGTCAAGGGCAAGTTGAAGCAAGATCTGTATAACAAAACACTCGGTTTTTTTTTGTTTGTTTTGTTTTTTTTGTATCTTCCAGGGTCAAATCCCCTCAGGATTAAGTTTGGGACCATAGACAGTACTTTGTAGAACTGTTGTTAGTGTCAGCCTTCAGGAGGAGTCACAGCCATTGCTTGGCCATTTTGCTTTCTGTGAAAGCCTGAGAGAATGTTTTTCTCTGGGTGACTCTCCTTAGACGCACTATAATTGATTCATCCCTTTCCTCTGAGGTCCCATAATCTCCTGAGGCTTAGATTCAATAGCCTCCAACATTACAAGCTTCACTGGTAGCCCACTGCCATTGCAGAACATTTGACTGTGTATGTATCTGCTTCCTCTTAGTCCAAAGAGAAGTATATTCTTTTCCTTGTTTTTAGTTTTTTTCTAAGCAACATCAATAGGGAGGTGGGTCATGCCCACACACTGTACTCTGTAGAACGATTGTGAGGACAATATGAAATATGTCAACTTTCAAAAAAAAGAAAGGTGAAAAGAAAAAAAAAAGTAATGTTGATTTAAAAGTGTTAATGTTTAATTGTTTGATCAATTTTATATACCTATATGTATTAATCTAAACTGATCTGATGATTAAAATATGTAATATAACTATTGTTAAATTTAAACAATAAAAATATTAAATTAAAAAATAAATAATAAATAAATAAATAAAAACACAAAATCATCTTGAATTTCAGATGATCATAACACTACAAAATTTTAGCTATAACTCTAGATAGTTGTATCTAGTGGTAGAAATATTTGAAAATCAATTCAAAGATACATGTGTATGTGTGCATGTGATTGTATGTGTATATGTATAGCAAATTTTATAGTTATACAAGATATATAGCACATATTGAAGAGATAATAAAGTATATGATACTCTACTATAAACTGCTTACAGTCAGTGGATTTTCATGGAATACTTTTGTCAATATTTCCTAAGTTCTTGCATTAGTAGCCAATCTTTAATTGAAAGGCAAAAGCTATAGTTCCAAAATCCATGTTGATTTACATTATCATATATGTTAATGACTATGGCAAGAAGGAAACAACAAAAATGTATCTCAGACTTCAGTCATGTATCTACAACACAGGAAGTTTTTCTGCTAAACTAAATGAGTTTTTGTTACCAGCAAATATTTCTTGAATTAGCCAGCAAGCTGCATTTTCATAGCTACAGATATTATATGTTGGTAAATCTAATCTGCATTATTAGATTCTTTTTCCATCATGTTTAAGTCAAATGAAAATTTTCCAAACACTAACCTAAGTCATGTTTTGTAGCATTTTCTGCTTTCAACAGCAGAAACACCACCAATAGAGCTCATCTACAACCACAAAGTCCTTGAATCCTGCTAGTCCAGGAAGCAATGTTGATCCATGTGTTCTTTTACAATATTTTTACCACACAGGCAGGGCAGATGGGAATTACTTCAGCCACATAGATTATAGTAAAACAAGTAGGAATTAATGGCATTTGAGTATTCCTTACCTTTGTTTTTAATGATCAATTATACATTTATATAATTTGTTTTAATAGCAGCTATGTTTAACAAGCAGCTTGCAAAATTCTTGACAAAAACTGGCTCTTCACATAGATTGAAACTCGCTCCAGCACATCACTGAGAAAGGGAAAATTCCCAACTCGGAAGGATCACCATAAATCATGCTGTTGCTGGTGTAACTTTAGTCAATAATGTCCCTGGGTCTATTTTCTTGCTTATTATATAAGATCAAGGTGACTTGAATTTATCTGGATTTTACATGAGGGTATCAGAATAAAGTTTTAACTACAAAAGACATAACGTTTAAGTTTATTAAAATAGAAAGTTATATAATTCCTTATTTTAGAAAATTATTCTAAGAACATTTCATAGTTTTTGAGGATATTAAGTGATTAAGCCCCAAAATATAAAAAGTGACCATGTAAACCTGCAAGTTAAGAACAAGAACCTGAGGAGATAGCTCAGTGGACTAAGTACCCGCCTGACAAGCACAGGGACATGGGTTTGATCCCTAGCACCACATCCATGCTGGTCCCAGGTACCAAGCAAGCCATTGAAACCAGGTATGGTGGGGCACATCTGTAATCTCAGTGCTGGGGAGACTGAGACAGGAAGATCACTTCAAGTCCAAGCTATGTAGAGAGACCCTACACCAAATAAATAAAAGATTTAAAAAAAAAGGACAAGCACCTTAGAAATCAAAAAATCTATAATCTGTAATAACGTACCTCCAAACAAATGAAATTCATTGCTATACTATCTCTAAAAGCCATCTTAGTGAGCACAAAGGCTAATAATAGCATATTTTAGAAGATCTGTGAAGCAACTTCAACCTTCCATGGAGGCAGAGAGGTCACCTGATCCAATGAAAGATCCAGACAATGGTGATATCAACTCTTTAGTTGTATTCCACATCCATATGCTTTCAATCATGGGGTGCTTTTCATTTTGACACAGCTGTAGACAGAGTGATGTTAGGAGCAGTGGACTTCCAAGGCTGGTCTCTCACGCTTCTAAAGAAAGTATATGGATGTGGAATACAACTAAAGAGTTGATAACACCAGTGTCTGGATCTTTCACCAGGTCAGGTGACCTCTCTGCCTCCATGGAATAACTACTATGAAGACAACAATATGCAAAGTATTAATTATTGTAACCGTCCTACTAACCTGATTTGAAACTGTTTCATTACCGTGTTATCTTTCTTTTCTCATTAAAATGAATAAAAATAGTAACAATAATAAAAAAGAAAGGGCCTGATGGTATAAACCTACAAACATAACATTTGAAAACAAGATACTTCCTTACTTCTTTATACTACCACCCATCCCACAATATTAAATAGGAGTCCACAGTTCTCCAAATTTGTTTATAAAAGAAAGCATTATTACACAAGTAATAAAGAGAAACTTCAATATAAGTTATTGAGGGTTGCCAGGTAGGTCAGCTGGTTAAAGCACATGATTCAGCAAACTCAGGCACCAGGGACGGAGGTTCAATCCCCACCCGAACATGGAACATGTGACCTGCCCTTAAGGCAGCCCCAGACAGCAAAAAACAGCACAGAAGTCCTCCAATATTAATTGTTACAACTCCAAACACATGGGTTGCTTAAAATAATTAAGTAATAGACAAGATAAAAGCTGCCAAAACCTTTACCAGCACCATATTCCATCTGACAATACGTCTGTCTTACTGTAATAAGATTAGAATCTGGGATTATAGAATTACATTCTCTCGTTTGTGAATGTTTTGTAAAGTACATTTCTATTCAAATTATTTATTTAAAACCAATTTTGTTTTACTAACAAACAATAAATTTCTCATAGTAAACTCTCTTCCAAACATTTATGATACTATAAATTAAAAAAAAAAAAAAAACCCTTTCAAGCCACTTAGATAGCTCAGCAGTCTAAGCACCTGCCTAGGCAAGTACAAGGATCAAGGTTTAATACAATACTCAGTACTACATGCAGTGCTGGCCTTGCTCCAGGCATGCCAATCTGGCCACTGAAATCAGACATGGTGGCACATGCCTATAATCCTAGTGCTGGGGAGGCTGAAACAGGAGGGTAACTGTGAATCCAAACTGCATAGTGAGACCTGGTGCCAAATACACCAAGGTAAAAAATAAATAAAATAAACCTCATTTCTCGAAATAGGGTAAGTGAGCTGGGTTTGGGCATCTACAATTCATTTAACCCATTTTTCCAGAGCAACATATACAGTACTACTCTACAAGCATGGTGACAAGCAGTGAGTTGGGATCCTCCTGTGCTCACTTCTCTTACTTCTAACACAGAAGCTTGGGCAGGAGTCCTGACTCAACTCAACCATCTCAAAGCCTAGAGCTCTGCCCCACACCTTCATTTCCCAAATTTCTGGAAACCAAACTCTCCCTTCTCTCTCTGTACCCAAGGATGAAATTTGTTTGAAACAAAGAGGATGATACAGTAGATAAACACTTAACAGGAAACCACAGAAAGTGCAATAAAATGTAAATAGGACATACAATACCACCTACCCTATTGCTTTATGATTGGATTAACATTCCATTCTGAGTGATTATTTTTCCACTTGGCCATCCTTATCAGATGTCGAAAGAGAAAATTGGGCCTATAAGTGGCAAAAACAATCTTGAGTCTTATTTTGACCTACTGATAAGTTATAAGCTGAAAGCAATCTTAAATGTCAAGCAACAGTGATATGAAATCCCAAAGTAATTATGACATTTGAACATATCCTAAATTGGGCAAACCATCATATCAGAAACATATTCCCTGAGGTCCTGGGTAATCTATACATTTTCTGGTTAATTTGCAGTGTTCAGTTCTTTCAGCAAAGCTATCTCCAAATCATTCTGATGAGATTAGGTGCATATGGAGAATACACAGCCCTAGTACACCAGCAGCCTGCAGTGACATTGAATCTTCCCAGTAAGAGTGAACCTGCCAATGAGTGTCACTATGAAATGACTGCAGTATATGAGAGAAAGGGAGAAATATGCAGAGGAGTAAATCAAAGATGACAACATTCAGGTGACACTAAGACAAGTAAGGAAAGCAGTGGCCAGCTAGCCCTATATTACCATTGTCGGGGTTGGTGAACATCCTACTTGCACTGGAGACCGTCTTGCCAATGTCAGCCAAGGACCGCAGGTTGGACTTCTTGGTCTGGTGCCGATGCTTCCGGAGCAAAGTATAGGTCACCTTGTCCTTGAGGTCAGCTTTTAATAAGCCGATCTCAATCTGATGGTCAACAATCATCTCTGATACCAAAACAAAAACAAAAATCAAGCTTAGCACAAAGTCACAACACTAATTATTTACTCTAGCTTTATGGGTGTACACTATTAATATAATGCCAATATATTACATACAAATTTGCAACTCCCCACTTGAACAAGAACAGTGAAATATAAAGTACAGGGACACTGTCATTAATGACAGTGATAAATATTCTAGTATTAACTGTATGCTTGCAGCAGTATAATTTTGTTATATTTTTTCAATCCCAATTATGATGTATTGACATAAATCACATTTTATGAGATATACCATTCTTATATTTTTCAATTTTAGAAGACTCAACAATGTTATGAACACTACTATATATTAAAAATACAAATGATATGCAAGACCCTAAAGAAAATATATGAGACTTACTGTAGTGACTGGGCTAATTTTTAAAATCAGTTCTGCCAAATGCGATACTCTCCTTCAATATCAGGTCATTAAGATGCCAACTAATTCAATGAAAATAGAGTAAACCACTAAATTTTGCTCTCATATCTTCTAAGAAGGTAAGCTTATTTTTCTTTTTTTGATCCAAATAAAGCCTTGCTAAAGCCAATTAAAGTCTTCTCTCACTGGCCATTGTAAAATATAACCAAAATAATTTTTTGTATGACATTTTTCTTAAGCTTAGCAAAAATGTTTCTATTAACTCTTTTTTAGTTCCTTTTTAACTAAATAAGACATGGGTGTATTTCAGTGAAATAGTTTTATGGTTCTCATTACTGAACAAGTTTCTAACTTATAGAAAGTAAGATATTCTCTGTGACAAGCCAGCACATGAAAGTATAATGTAAATGCAGCCTGCTGAGGCATGGAGACAAGAGACCAACATTTTCCCCTATACAGAATGAGACCAAGGACAAAACAACACAGAACCTGTGCCAGACACACACTGGCAGGAAGCCGCTTTATTGTGATCAAGTACAGCTCTTGCTCCTATATCAAACTAGGATAGAAAGAATGCCATGCCTACCTTTCCTGGTACCTAGTTATGTCTAGCATGCGTATCTACTTTCTTTGAGCAAACTTCTCGGAGAAAAACAAGAGAACAAAAGGTATTCTTTTCCAAAAGGCTGGCAAAATTTCATGGGTGATAGTAACATTACAACCATTCCCAAATATTCCTGCTTTTTTGTAGATGCTTTTCTTGGGCTTGAATGCACTTCTTACAGTCCCATCATCACAGGATGGATTCACAGACCTGGCCTCACAACCTACAGCTAGAAACTAGCATCCTACACTATATATAACTAGGTATTTGTAAGCCAATGGAGGCTACATCTGAGACTTCCCTCATATTATGACATGTCTATCATAAATATCACATAACCCTGGAACACTCACTAGGAAGTCTAGCAAGCTTTTCTTGTGAATGCTTTGGTTTGAGAGTGACTGTTATCTCAAAATAATCTTGACTATACGAAGTCCACTCAGTAAAACTCTCAGAACTGATCTTGTACTTACAATTAGGCCTCTGTTCCTTGTAAAATAATTAAGTAACTGAAGAACACACCTCCTCACTTCCTTTTTAAATCTTATTACATGTGGAAAGTCCATTTTAAGAACCATAAAAATAAACACCCCCAGCATATCTGCTACAAATGTTATCATGTTCCTACTCTAATTCCAGGATTGTGGATTAAAATGGTTTTTTATCTGCCCTTCCTGACAAGTCCTCCCTCTATTCTCACCTTCCCTTAAAATGGCAAACCAATCCATATATAAGCACAGCCAGTCTTCTGCCACTCATGCCTGGAAATTGCCCTTTAGAACAGTTAAAACATCCCTGTGGCTTGTGCTCTTCATTAAGTTTCCATTAAAATGGTTCACATTATAGGGATCTCCTTAAGCATATCTAGAAAAGGAGAGTAGAGCCTCTAACATTTTATAGCTACACTGAAATTAATCCTTTAGTTAAAAATCCCACAAGCTGGGCGTGGTGGCTCACGCCTGTAATCCCAGCACTTGGGAGGCTGAGGCAGGAGGATTGATGCGAGTTCGAGACCAGCCTGGGCTACAAAAGTGAGCTCAGGATCAGCCTCAACTGCATAGCGAGACCCTGTCTCAAAAAGACAAAAAAAAAAAAAAAAAAAAATCCCACAGATTCTACAAACTGGGAGAAAATATCACCTTCAGATGGTAACAGAGCTGAAAGGAACATTAAAGAGCACCAAGTCCAAGCTCCTATTATACAGATTACAACAGAGTCTAGTGAGGTCTAGAGACACAGATTAGTGAGAGGCAAAACTCCCTAATAAAAACAAATTTTCTGCCTCATAGTGCACCTCTTTCCACATATAACACAATATTGTCTTTATTTAGAAAGCTCTATAAACAAAGAACTGGTATATGCAGAGCTTTTGCAAAATAAATGGAGCATGGCCACACAACAGAAAAATGGCAAAGACCACAGATAAGTATCACTCAAAGAAATATGAGGAAAAATGTATACAGATAAATCTTTATCTTGAGATTAACAGGCACAATTTAAATAATTTATGCACATATTATGAATTATAGAACAGATTTTAATCTATCAAAACAATGAAAATTGAGCCGGGCGAGGTGGCGCACACCTGTAATCCCAGCACTTGGGAGACTGAGGCAAGAGGATCAGTGCGAGTTCGAGACCAGCCTGGGCTACAAAAGTGAGTTCAAGGCCAGCCTGAACTGCATAGTGAGACCTTGTCTCAAAAAGACGAAAAAAAAAAAAAAATTAAACACAAACCAACTCCTCATGGTGTGAAGGGTATATGCAATAGAGAATTCTAGTTTTTAATGTGACAGTTAAGCTGAACTTTTAATTTAAATGGAAAAAACTGACCAGGGTTAGGAAAAAACACTTCAGGGTGTATTTGGATAGGCCATGAAGGCCTGTCTTTGAGTACTATGTCAGTCCTGGGCCCCGTCCTTTCTGACACTGTTTCCAAGCTCTGCTTCTCAGATGTCACAAAGTGAATAGATTTGTTCTACCATGTCCTTTAAAATGTTTCTGACTTGGACTCAGAAGACCACAAACTAAGTCCTCTGAAACTGAGAGGGAAATGAAAAATCTCCTCTTTAGGTCTATATTGGTTATGAGTGGGGTCCCACCAACAGAAAAATTGAACAATACAACTGATGGTGATAATATTGACTAACACAACTGCTCCTGAGTCTACTTTAATAAATATACATATAAATCTTGTAGTATATTTAATTTTTGAATATTATATCACTAGAAATATATAATAAAAATTCTGGCCCATGAGCACAACTGACCTAGAAGCTCAGCAGATCTGTGGGGGGCAATATATCTCTCTACTCCAGGAGGCAGGTGGACACTGGTAAGCTACAGGAACAAAGTATGTCTAGCTCACACACACAACCAGCTTAGAAGATCTGCACATCTGCAGCAGCAACCCACCATCGCAGAAAGGAGGCAGACACTGGGAAGCTATGGGGACCTGTAGAGGACTATCCCTCAATCATCATCGTCTAAGGAGCTTTGCTGAACTATGACATATCCCATCATCCTCAGAGATATCAAGAGCTGCAGTTTGCTCCCCTCTTCAACATAGCAGAAGCTAGACTGCACCCCACACAGTGGGAGCTTTGCTGAGCCTATTCAAATTCCCATTACTGCATGACCCTTGCTGAATTGCACCCCACCCCTTTCCATCACTGTTGAATCTGGGTGAACATTGGGAGCTTCAAAAATCTCAAAATGAAGGCACAAATGGCAATCTCAGATTGCCATCCCACTCAGAAGAAGTACAGCAGACAAGGATATAGAAGGACTTGGAAGTCACATACACGAAATTTCTGAAATGATAGCAACTGAATAAAGAAACAACTGCATCAGGCTATAGAATAAATGAGATCAGAAATAATCTCTTGGGTAAAAAAAAATAAATAAATGACAATCATAATGAAAGAATTTCTTAGCACATCTAATGAAGGCATAAATTTAAAAAAGGAGAAAAAAAAAGAATTCCTTAATATTTCTCTATGATTAATTAAACTTTAACTCTTAAAAATAATTAAGCCAAATACAGAATATAGGGGGCCAATGAGAAACATTAGTTTAAATTTGCCTCATGCAGTAAGCTAGTTCATGTGTAGGAACTGAGGTTTGCCTTATAGTTAATGTACATTAAAAATACTAATCTATTCAACAGCTTTATGTGCAAGTCATCCAGTTTTTCTAATTCTCCAGAGATCTAACTAACTCAATAAAGTACTGCCAAACATTTCCATAGCACTTATAATATGTATCAACAAACAATATCTTTAAAGCAGAAAAAGGAGAATAAAATTGATGAAAACACTGAATGAACAATATAGGAAAGAATTAGCATGCATGGAACAGATTCAGACAGCTATCTGGGAAATTAAGAATTCCATTGAGAGCAGGTAAAACTGCTTAAATAAAACTGAAGACATATATTCAGACCTTGAAGACAACAGAGCATCTAATGAATGTGAAAGGAAAAAATTTCTAAAAAAATAACAAGCAACTAGGAAATAAAAACTCAGCAATTACACAATGATGCAAACAAAAAAAAAAGAACTAATAGATGTCAAGAGTCAACACAAATGACATAAAAAGACTATCTGCAAAAGTAGTAGAGGAAGTATAGCAAGAAAATCTGCCAGACAAGGGAGGCATATAGAACTCCAACTAGGCATACACAAAAAAATCTATACCCAGACCCATAATAATCAAGAACCCAGAAATTCAGCAAAACAACAAAATATTAAAAGCTTAGGGGAAAGAAATACCTACCTATTATGGAAAGCCATCAGAATGACAGCAAATTTCCCAATGCAAACTATCAAATTAAGGAGTCTGGAGTCAGATATTTTAGGTGCTAAAAGTAAACAACTTTCAACCCAGAGTGATAAAATTTGCATAACTATCTATGAAATTTAATAGAGATAAGATATTTCCATGACAAAGAACAACTGAAGAAATTCATGATCACCAATCCTAACCTACAGAGTACTGACAGAAACTCTAGACAGAGACTGAAATGACCACAACTTCAAGAACAACAATAGTAAGGAACCACCAAGCAAAACAAGTAATTAAACAGAGAGGGAAAGAAGAAAACCTACAGTAGTAACATAACATGACAAAGATGAGCCTATATATTTATGTATGCATTCTTATCTTTATATTTGTCACAACCATTAATCTAAATAGGCTAAGTTCAGCAATCAAAAGAAGTAGACTGGCAGAGTACATCAAGACCTAAAATTAAACAATATGTTGTATATAAGAAACACATTTAATTCAAAAGTAGACTCATAGACTGAAAGTTACAGGATAGGAAAAATAACTCTAAGTGACAGGAGCCCAGAAAAAAGCGGTGATAGCTAGTCTGGTTGCTAACAATGGCAACCGCAAACCAAGAATGACTAAAAGATATAAATAAAAACAGGTTACTACATACTTGTTAGAAGAAAATTGAAAGTGAAGAAATAACAATCATAAATACATGTGCAACCAGTGTAAAAGCATTTGATTACATAAGAAAAATTTTAACAGACATAAAAAGGAATAATAATAGAATTATAACAGAAGACTTTAACACCAGACTGACACAAAGAGATAGATCAACTAGGCAAAACATCAGCAAAGAAAAAACATAAATATGCCAACCTTGTAAAGAAATAGACTTGATAGACCTTTTTGTGTCCAACCCAACACATGAGAACACATAATTATCAGCTGTACATGGTCACTGTCCAAAACAGACCATAAACTAGTACACAGAGCAAATAAATTGAAATTATCCTATGCATATTATCTGAACATGGTGCAATGAAACTGGAAATTATTGACAAGAGAAACACCAAATAAATAAATAAATAGAAATTAAATGACAACCTCCTTAATGCGAGTTGGTCACAGATGAAATTAAAGAAGAAATTAAACAATATTTGAAAACAAATGAAAATACAACTATAACTTACCAGGACCTGTGGAATACAATAAAAGCTGTCTTATGAGTAAAAGTTATAGCATTAAATTCTCACATCAGTAGAATAGAATGAGCCCAAATAAATCATCATATGCTACACCTCGAGCGCTTAGAAAAAAGAAGAGTAAGTCAACTTCAACGCTCAAAATGCCAGGAAATTATACATATTAGAATAGAAATTATTGCAATGGAGATGAAGAAAGCAATACAAAGAACTAATGACTTGAAGAGTTGGTTCTTTAAAAGAATTTTTAAAAAGATAAAATCCTAGCCAACCTTATCAAAAAAAAGAAATAAAAAATTCAAAATCCTGAAAAAAAGAAAGGAAAAGGGGAAAAGCACTAGAGAACCTACAGAAATTCTGAACATCATGAATGACTAATTCAAAAATCTTTATACTCACAGGATGGAAAACACAGAAGGAATGGAGAAATTGCTAGATATATATGCATCCTCATGTATTCAGAGCTGAATTTCTCAAGAAATTTTGAAAATATTTAATGCCAACTCTTCTCAAAGTCTTCAAGGAAATTAAAAGTGAAGCAATTCTCCCAAACTCATTCCTGGAGGTAAGTATTACTCTGCTACCAAAACCAGTGAAGGACCAAACCAAGAAATGAGAACTACAGGCCAATCTCCCTAATGCACATAGAAATAAAAGTCCTCAATAAAATGAACAAATAGAATGTAAGAAATAATTCAGAAGATTATACGTCACATCCAAGTGGGATTCTTCCTAGGAATGTGGGAATAATTTAATGTATGCAAATCCATAAATATAATATACCACATCAACAGGGCAAACAATAAAAAAAATCACATGATAACTTCAATAGAGTCAAGCTTTTGACAAGTCCAACATTCATTCATGATAAAAAAAAAAACCCTACAGAATATTGGAATAGATGATCTTTATCTTAATCTGATAAAAGCCATCTATGACAAACCAATAGCTAACATTATACTAAATGGACAAAAACTAAAAGCCTACATTTAAAATCAGGAACAAGACAAGGATGTACACGGTTACCACTTCTGTTCAACATAGTTCTTGAAACATTAACCAGAGCAATTAGACAAGAGAGAGAAATAAAGGAACAGTGATTGGAAAGGAAGAACTGAAATTATCATTATTTGCAGATGACATGATACTCTCCATAGTAGACCCCAAAAACTCCACCAAGAGAGTTGTAGATTTAATGACCAGATCAGTAAAATGGCAACATGCTAAGTCAACACTCAAAAATCAATAACACTCTGTACACAAATGGTGAATGCAATGAGAGAGAAGTTAGCAAAACGAAGCCTTTCACAATAACTTTCAAAACAATGAAATACTTAAGAAATTTATGTCACAAAGAAGTAAAAGATATAATGAAAATTATAGTATTATGAGAGAAGAGATAAAAGAGGATTTCAGAAAATGGAAACATAGTCCTTGCTCCTGGACTGGAGGAACCAAAATGGTGAAAATAGCCATATTCCCAAAATTCCTATAAAGATTCAATGCAATCACAATTAAAATACCATTAGTATATCTCACAGATCTAGAGAAAACATCCCTGAAGTTCATCTGAAACCAAAAGAGACCTAGAATAATGAAAGCAATCTTGGTAACAAGGGAAAGGCAGGCTTCATGACTTCTGACTTCATATTATGTTAGAAAGCTACTGTAATAAAATCAGCAAGGCACTGGCAAAGAAACAGATCTCAGGATCAATGGAACAGATTAAGAGATACAGACACAACTATAAATATTCAGTCACCTAATTTTGACTAAGTGGCCAAATATATCCACTGGAAGAAAGTTAGCCTCTTTAATAAATGGTTCTGGAAAAATTGATTTACCACATGCAGAAGACTAAAACTAGACCATGTCTATCAACTATGAACTTAACTACAATCAAAATGGCTCAAAGATTTAAATACTAGGACAGAAACACTAAATCCTGTGTAGATAAAAATCTTAAAGACATGGAAATAGAGAGTTGATAAAAATAGATGAAACTGCACAGGAAATACTTCAAAGAACGAACAACTGGGATCTCATCTTTTTGGAAAGTTTCTGTACATCAAAAGAAATCAACAGAATAAAAAGAAAACCTATACAGTAGCCAAAATTTTTATGAATGTCCCTCAGACAAAGGACTTCTATCTGGTGCTTTCCAGGTAGGTGCTTGTGCCATTGAGCTATACAACTGGCCCCAGAATTTCTATCTATAACATACAAATATTTTCTTTTTAAAAAGCAGGTCTCCAAACTCAAAGACCCAGTCCAAAAATGAGCATCTAAGAAAAATATACACTTCTTAGGTGAAAAAATACAAATATCAAATAAATGTATGAAGAAATGTTCAACAACATTGGTGATTTGAGCAATCCAAATTAAAGCAACATTGAGATTCTGTCTCACCCAAGAAAAAATGGCTAGCATCAGAAGTCAATCAATAACAAATGCTAGAGGGGATGCAGGGGTAAAAATGAACACTTCTCCACTGTTGGCTGAGGTGTATACTGGCACAACCACAACAGAAATCAGTGTTCAGATTTCTCAAGGAACTAGGATTCCATACTAGCTATTTCTCTCCTGGGTATTTTTTCAGAAAAACTGAAATCATCATACCACAGTGATATATGTGCAGCCATGTCATAGTAGCATAATTTGTCATAGCTAAATCTTCAAAACAACCCTAATGTCCATCTACTACAGAATGGGCAAAGAATATGTGGTGTTTTTACACAATGGAGTATTACCCAGCTATAAAGAAAGATAAATTTGAGGCTTTATAGGTAAATTGATGCAACTAGATAAGATTCTCATAAGTGAAATAGATCAGACCCACATATGCAAACATTATATAGTTTAACTATATATAGTTACATATAACCTGAAAGAGTAAATGAAATTTTAAAGCTATAATAGATACTGTGAAAGGGAAAGAATCTGTTCAAAGAGAATGAAAAACTGGAATGAGGAAAAGGATGAGTAAGATCCTTTTCCTCATTCCAGATATGCAGGATGACTTGGAAAATTTTACTGCCAACTTCTGCTGGTAAGCAGAGGGGAGCACTTGATGCTTTAATTTTTCTTTTCTTATATTTTTTAATTTGTTTTAACTTTTTCCCTTTTTCTTCTAATTTTCATGCTTATATTTGGTTATCCGGACAGCTAATTTGAAGTCAACATTATGCAACACATGGGGCCTGGCGGGATGGCTCAGTGGTCTAAAGCACCTGCTTGGGAAAGCTTGGGCGGCTTCAGGGACCGCGGGTTCGATCCCCGGCACCACATGCTGCACCAACCCTGCCCTCGGGGTGGGCTGAGCCAGCCATGAAAATGAGTGAATAAACAAACAAAGGTTCTGAAACAAGAAAATAAATAAATAAATAAATAAATAAAACATTATGCAACACAGCAACAATTTTTGAATTCCTATTGATTTATCTGATGAAGTGCTGTTTCAATCCTGATTTTTTTTTTTTTTTTTTTTTTTTAAGGAGATTAGAAAAACTTTGGACTCCTTCAGTGAGCAATATAGGAAAGAAAGAGATTGCACGAAGCAGACTTGAAGACATACATAGGAACTTAAAACCTCAGCAACAAGCTGGCAATGCCATCTGAATGAAAGTGAAGACAGACGTTCAGATCTTGAAGATACTGCTACAGCTAGTGAAATGGTAAGAAAGGATCTCTTAAAAACAAATCAGATGCAAGAAAAAAATCATTCAACATCTACAAGATGATGCAAAGAAGAACAATGTCCATCAATGAGAAAGAAGGAGTTGATACAAATGATATAAAAAGAAAATGTACAGAAGTATTAGTAGAAAACCTCCCAAATATAGGGAAACAATATGGCAGTCAAGTGACGGAAGCATACAGAACTTCAAATAATATTAATGGAATTAAAACACACACAGAGACATATAATAGACAAGATTCAAGAAATCTAACACAAGAATAACTTACAAAAAGCCACTAGAGAAAAGAAAAAAATCACATTTAAAGGAAAATCCATCAGAATAACAGCAGATTTCTCTTCACAAACCATGAGGTGAAGAAAAGCATGGAGAAGTTCTTCAAATCCTCCATGAAAACGAATTCCATCCCAAACTGCTATGTCCTGCAAAATTCTATTTCAAGTTTCATGGAGAAGTAAAATACTTTAATGGCAAAAAACAACTGAAGAATTTCATGATAAGAAAGCCAATCCTACACAGACTACTACAAGATGTTCTAGAGGGGAAACACATTCAGCAGAACTTCACAAATGACAATGGAAAGAACCCACGAAACAGAGCAAGCAATTAAACACATGGGACAAAGAGGTAACCAACAGCAGGTAAATAGCATGGCAAGCATAAATTAATACATCTGAATTATAACCATCAATGTAAATGGTCTCAGTTCACCAATTAAAAGAAATAGACTGGCAGAGTGGATTAGGAATGAAGCCTATTAATATGCTGTCTACAGGAAACACATTTAACTCAGAAAGAAATTAAAAGGCTGAAAGTCAAAGGATGGAAAAGAATGCTACATGGCACAAGACTTCAGAAAAAGCAGAGGTAGCAATCCTACTCTCAGACAGTCTCAACTTCAAACCAAGAATGGTCAAATGAGATAAAGAAGGCCACAACATACTGGCTAGGGCAAAAACTCAAGAGGAAAAGATAACACTCATAAATATGTATGCACCCAGAACAGGAGCACCCAGCTATATAAGACAAATCTTAATGAACATGAAAGCTCTAATATCCAATACAACAGTCCTAATAGGAAATCTTAACATTCCCTTTTCCCAAAAAGATGGATCAGGCATACAAAGAGTTAGCAAAGCAGTAACAGAACTGAACCAGTACTTGAAAAAAATGAATTTAGTGGACATATACAGAGTGTCCCACCCAGCTACTTCTGATGACACATTTTTTTCAGCTGCACATGGGACATTTTCTAAAACAGACCACAAACTAGTCCACAGGTCATGCTTATATATATGCAGGAAAACATAAATTATCTTGTGCATGTTATCTGACCACAGTGCAATGAAACTGGAAATAAATGACAAAAGAAATCACAAGAACCACATAGACACACAGAAATTAAACAGTACCATTCTCAGCAACCAATAGGTTACAGATTAAATTAAATAAGAAAATAACATCTAAAATTTAATAAAAATTCAAACACAACTTATTGGAATTTAAGGGATGCGGATGAAAGCAGATCTCAAAGGGAAATTTACAGCTCTGATCTCACATATTAAGAAAACTGAACGGTAATAGATAAATGCTCTAATGCTATACCTAAATTGTCTAGATAAGGAAAAACAAACCAAACCCAAAGCCCAAAAAATGGGAGGAAATTATAAAGATTAGATCCAAATTAATTCAATTGAGATGAAGAAAGCAATATAAAGAATGAATAAATCAAAAAGCTGGTTCTTTACAAACATAAATTGATAAGTTCCTAGCTAAACTTATCAAAAAGAGGAAAGAAAAAACTGAAATTCAAGCAATAAGGCATGAAAGGGTGAAATTACTTTAGACTTAGTGGAGACTGAGAAGATCATTCATTGCTACTTTGAAAATCTTTACTCTCACAGAATGGAAGACACAGATGAAATGGACAGATTCGTAGAAAGGTACAATTTATCAAAACTGAATGAAGAAGATATAAGAGTGCTCAACAACCCAATAACAGACAATGAAATACAAAAATATAACTAAAAAAAAAAAACCCTCCTGACAAAGATTATTCCAGGTCCTGATGGATTCACAACCAAATTCTATAAGAAATTTATAGAAGATATAATCCAAATACTCCTGAAACTCTTCAGTGAAATTCAAAAGGAAACAATCCTTGCAAAATCATTGCTGGAAGCAAATATTACATTGATAACCAAACCAGAGAAGAATGCAATCAAAAATGAGACCTACAGGCCAACCTCTCCCATGAACATGGATGCAAAATTCCTCAATAAAATCCTGACAAATAGAATACAGCAAATCATTAAGAACATAATACACCATGAGCAGGTAAGACTCATTCCAGGGATGCAAGAATGGTTCAATATACACAAGTCTATAAACATAATACACTATATCAATAGAGCCAAATCCAAAAACCACATGATCATCTCAATTGTTGCAGAAAAAGCTTTTGACAAAGTTCAACACTCATTCATATTCAAGTCCTACAGCAAATTTGAATAAATGGCTTCTACTTCAGTCTGATAAAAGCCATCTATGAAAATCCAAAGGCTAACATAAGTCTAAATGGGGAAAAACTGAAGTCTTTTACTCTTCAATCTGGCTCGAGACAAGGATGTCCTCTATCACCTCTCCTATTAAATATAGTTCTGGAATAATAGCTACAGTCATTAAATAAGACAGATATATAAAAGGAATAAGAATAGGTAATGAGGAAGTTAAACTAGCATTATTTACAGATGACAAGATAGTCTACATGGGAGATCCAAAAACTCCACCAATAAGCTACTAGAATTAACTAAGAAATTCAGTAACATAGCAGGATATAATGTCTATACCCTAAAGTTCTCTATATTCCTCTACACAGATAACAAACAGGCTCAGAGGGAAATTAGAGAAACAATACCTTTTATAATAGCATCGAAGTAAATGAAATACTTAGCAGCTAATGTAACTAAAGAAGTAAAAGATCTTTTCAATAAAAACTATAGTATTTTGGAAAAAGAGATTGTAGAGGATTTCAAAAATGGAAGGATATTCTCAGCTCCTGGATAGGTAGAACCAACATTGTGAAGATGGCTATACTTACTAAATTGAAATACAGATTTAACACAATCCCTATCAGAATGCCATCAACATACCTCACAGACCTGGAGAAGTCATTGCTAAAATTTATTTGGAACCAGAGAAGACCTAAAATAGCAAAGATAATCCTGAGTATCAAAGATAAGGCAGGATGCATTACAATTACTGACCTAAAGTTATTCTACAAAGTCATAGTGATTAAGTCAGCATGGTATTAGCAAAAATATAGACCTGCAGATCGACTGAATAGATTAGAAGACATGAAGCTAATGCAAACATACCCAGCTATCCAACCTTCAACAAAGGGATCAAACATGTTTGTTGGAAGAAAGATAGCTTCTTTAACAAATGGTGCTGGAAAAACTGGCTCTTACCTGCTGAAAACTAAAACTAGACCCAAGACTATCACCATGTACTAAACTAAATTCAAAATGATCCCTGATCCAAATATTAAAACAGAAGCACTAAATGTCCTAGAAAAGAAAGTAGGAGGAAATCTTGAAGACATCCAGGTAGGCAAACAGTTCATGGACAAAAATCAAAATACACATGTAACATTTGAAAGAATCAACAACTGGGACCTCCTCTTGCTGACAAGTTTTGGCACATCAAAAGAAATTACCAAAAGAGTGAAAAGACAACCCACAAATTTAAAAAAAAAATTAATTAATAAGTATTCAGACAAAGGTCATCTACCTAGAATTTATAAAGAACTAAAAAATATTAGGGTCCCAAAATTGAAAGACCCAATCCAGAAATGGTCATCAGAGATGAACAAACACTTCTCAGAGGAAGAAATGCAACAAACCTATAAATACATGAAGAAATGCTACAAATCGCTATGCATCCTTGAAATGCAAATTAAAACAACACTTAGACACCATTTCATCCCAGAAAAAAATGGCTATCATAAAAAAATCAACTAACAAAAAATGTTGGAGAGGCTGTGGGAAAAAAGGAACCCTTTTCCACTGCTGATTGGAATGCAAACTGGTGCAACCACTATAGAAATCAATGTGGAGACTCCTTAAAAAATTAAGACTGGAAATCCCACCTACCCATAGTATAGCTATCTCTATACTGGGAAGTTTCCCAGAAGAACTGAAAACAGCATATCTTAGTGATGTTTCTCCACCTACGTTCACATCAGCACAATTTGTGATAGTCAAATCATAGGAAAAAAACAGCACATCATCTGAAGAATGATTGAAAAAGATGTGGTGTTTTTATACAATGGAATATTATTGAGCTATAAAGAATGATAAACTAGAAGACATCATATATAAGTGGATGTATCTTAAGATATACTCATAAGTGAAATAAACCAGACCTACATATGTAAGTATCATATACTCTCCCGAGTATAAGAACATAAAAGAAGAAATAAAAATGGAAGGGCATAACACAGCTGAATGGAAATCAAGAACTTAAGGATTAAATAACGAATAGACAGAAAGCAGAAAAGTTAGGAAACTTGCAAGGGAAAAACCATGTACTTATGTACACAGGATGAAATAGACAATGGTCCTAAGAATCTCCAACAGGTTTTTGACACTCAGAGTAGTAACATGTAAACTAAAATCATGCTTGGATTGTTTGTCATTCTGGTCTTCTAGCTGAGTGCTCCTTCTAATGTTATTTCAATTACTGCTATACTCTTAAGTAAATGTTTGTTTTATAAGAAAGCATAAAGGGTAATTAAAGAGAAAAATGAGACAAGGAAAAATGTTATAGGATTGGCATTTGTACATGCCAATACAATTTTGTATATGCTTAGATTTCTAAATTTCTGTGTAAAAAGGGGAACTTTTTTAAAATCACATTCTATAGGGATTTATTAGAATATCAATGATAGATGGAAAATACCATTTCCATGTTAAGGCTAAGGCATTTAATATTCAGAAAGACATTGATGATAAAAGCTGAAGTACCTATGTTATAGAGTAATAGTATCTCCTCTGGAGGATTAAGAAGCTAAGTTTGCAGACCAAAAATTAGAGAAACAGAAGGGCTACAGGGATAGTCAGCATTTTGACCCTAGCCCTTCAAGGTCAGTGAGGACTCAGTACAGAAGAGAACCTGTGCTGTAACATCCTAGAACTCAGTGGTATCCCGAATTTTCTGTTCAAGAAGATTATGGGAGCCACAGAGAAAAGGGATCGACAATGTGTGGTGTGCCTATGGAGAGTCACCTCGAGAGAAAACATTCTCTCAGGCTTTCACAGAGCACAAACTGGACAAGCAATGGCCATGACTCATCCAGATGGCTGACACTGACAAAAGTTCTACACAATGCTGCACATGGTTTCAAGGTAAATCTTGAGGGGATTTGACTGACCTTGTCAGATATGAAAATTATATGTTTTGTTATATGTCTTGCTTTAACTTGAACTTAATCATCCAGTAGAAAAGTTTAACCATGAGGCATAAAAAGTAAAACCAGATTAGTATGCTGAGTTGTAAAAGGTTCAAGTCAACAGCTTCCAGCAATACCAGTTCTGCCAATAATCCAGTACTGTTATGGAATATTGCTCTGTGTACACAACTACTTTTTTTTAGTTCAATGAGAATTAATATTTGTACCAATAGTGTTTTCAAAAGTTATCATGTCTGCATCTTTTACTCTGAACAACTACTATGAAGGCAACAATATGTATTATATCAATTTTTGTGGCTGTCCTACTAATGTGTTTTGAAACTGTCTCAATGTTATTTCTTATTAAATGTAATAATAAAAAAATAAAATTATAGTGACTGTAACTATTCAAATTATAGTGCCATCTTCTGTCATTCCAAAGGAAGCCAGGTGTTTTTCCTCTTCAAGTTTCAGCTTTGGTAAGGTTTTGGTTCTTTTGGAGGATTTGTATTTCTTGTTATCCAATTATAGTCTTTCAATTACACTCTTCTCCCCATCCCAGCACAACTAGCCTTTACCCTTCCCTTCATTTTGCTTGTGATGTGTGATTTGCCTCTCAACTGTTTTTCTGTATTATCAACTCTAGAATGACAGTACTAGCTCTCAGCCACTTGCCCTAGGGCCTGTGGAGCAACGTATTAGTGAGTGATGATACCTCAAAGTGACTGAATGTTGTCTAATTTTAACACATAATGACAATTTTTAAAGCAAATGCATGGAGGTCAGATAACAAGTTCACAACTGATAATAAAAAGTAATGGAAAATTAAAGCAAAAACATAAAATCCTTGATTGACCTTTCTTAAAATTAACAAATACGGAACTTCTGTGTCCACTGGCTATAGAGGCTCCACTTTAATGTGGACACTGTCTCTACCACATTAAAGGATTAGTTAGTCACTGAAGAGCAGAAGTGCCTTAAAATGGCTCTTTCTGTGCTGGAAATCATAAAGACTTTCACAAAATGCCCAGGGTTTTAATTAAACTTTCAGTGTGCTTACTGATCAGCTCCAAGAACAGCAAAGAAATTGTTCAGCTGTTTCCAGCTCTGCCCACCACACCCTCCAGAACTTTTTCTCCTGCTCTCAAGGTATGTGAGCATCTCTCTATATAATGCCATCGGGGTCTTCCAGCCCTCTTGTTACCCAACATTAGAAGAGCTAGATAATATGAGTATACTGGGATAAAATCACAACTACCACAGATGATCTTATTTAATTCTCCTAACAACCAAAAGGTCTCCCTTTACATTGCTCCCACACATTAGGAAATTAGCCTAAACAGAGTAACTTATTTTATCTGTGCTCACCCATGCTATCACAGGGAAACTTTGATTAAAGGCCCAAACTTTAAAGCCAAAATTCTTTCATATTGGCTCTATATTCTCATAGAATCTAAACTTGTTCCCCTTCAGAGTATATAGAAGACAACAAATCCTTTCTCTGGGTGAATTTCAGGCAGAGAAACTCCACAAATTAGACTCAATGCAGATGTGTCCTAACTCAGTTGCTAACACATAAGGTCTTTCTGCTTCCCTGTCCCAGTATAATCTTTCTCTACACAGAGCTAAAGAACCTAACAGCTCCTTACAATCACACTCTACCCAGGAACTAGACTATTTTCCCTCTTACAGTAACTACAAATACTACTCTACAAATGATAAAACCAAAGTAGGAGCATACAATGTCTGAAGTGTGAAGCAGTGCTATAAGTCTAGCATCCATACTTTTTTTTCCAATATAACTAGACTGGGCAGAGGGAAGAACCTATGCAAAATAATAACCTTCAAGGAAATAAATTCAAATCTGTGCCTACAAACATGACCTTCAGTGTAATACTAACATTGAAATAATAAAATATTAAGAAATAAACTGGGAAAGTTTTTTTAAATATCACAAAGATAAGCATTATAGATCACACTTTATATTTTCTTAATATTTGTCTATATTTTCAAACTTTTCTGTGATAAGCCATACTAATTTCACAAATGAAAGAATGTTATAAAATATATAAATGTATTTATAGAGTAGACATCTGAACTATTAGAGGCTCATGGATTCATAAAGTTAGAAAAAGCAATAGGAATGCAAAATAGTGTACTCACCCACCAACTGTGGGAGAGAAGAGGCCTCGCGGTCCAGCATGATCGATCCCTTCTCCATGCATGTCCTTAGCTCAAATAAGCTGTGTAGGGACAGTGTGGCCACATGGGGTTTGCTCCATCTCTCCCCACCTTGTTCTACTTTCTCTTCAAACTTAATCCACCTAAAAAACAAAATTAGCAAATGGCAATTATCAGTGTCACAACCTCCTCTAGAAATAACAATATCCATTCTGCCATCTTCACTCTTACAGAAATCCAAAATATCTCCTTTCATAAGGTCTTAGTAGCTTATTATACTAGTAATTTCATTATCTTCAGAATACACCCAAACACAGATACTTCCTACCCAAGTGAGGGAGAAAAAAAGCAAACAGGAGAAGACAGAGCACCTCTGTCTTTATATGGACCTAAAAGTAACCATATAATCCCTGTGAATATTTACTGAGCTGAGTTTTAATGTATTGTAGAAAAAATATTCAAATCAAACTTCTCCATTCTCCTACACTGTATAAAAACAGCCATCGCTGTGAGAATTCTGTGACAATTTCACAATGTAGGTTTATATAAGGTGAAGTATCAGTGATGAAGCAGTACTTCTTTGAAATATATGTAAACTATGATGCATGAAGTGATAAAATCAATGTAAAATTTTCCTTTTGATATTTAAAGAAGGTAACACAATTTTAATGTGCTTGCATTTAAAATATACTTTTCTTTTGACATATGGCCTCTTCTCATTGATATTCTAATAAAAACTTTTATCATTCAAGTCTTGTTCCATATATGTTTTTAAAAACCACATGCTCAGTGAACATCTATTCTGATAGCAATAAACTTTATATTAACTTTAGAAATGGCACAAACAACCTTCTTCCATAGCTTCTGTTCCTAAGACTCCTAGACATTTTGGTAACCCAGATATATATAGATTTTAAAAAATGTTGATAAAAACAAAAAACATGTGACAGACTTTATAACCCACATACATTACACAGAGACTCCCACACAGTGCAGGAAAAGGAAAAGTCACATCATTTACTATGTATCACTACCTAAATGAGAATGCTTCCTTCTGCTAACTCCAAACCTTCTGAAAGATATTAGGAGAGATAAAGAGGAAGTTAAAATTTATTTTCTCTATATTTTTACTCAAGATTTAATGACAAAATATTGCCAGGCAAATAGCTCAATGATATAAGCATTTACCTGGAAAGTACAAGGTCCTGATTTTGATCCCTGGTACAAATAAACAAAAAAAATTGCTCAAAAAGAGCTAAACACTCATCTAACTTGCCAAAGATGAGAACAAAGGGCAGAGATCAGAGAAAGCTCTACATAAGCTATTATTTAAACAACTCTCACTTGGCCAGGATGAGGGAAAGAAACTATGATAGAAGTCAGACATGGAAACAGATCAAGAGACCAGTCAGAGTGGAAGAAAATGAAAATCTAATCAATATTTCTGACTCATGAGAATTTTGCCAAGCCTAGCACTGTGCCTCTATACCATCTCAGGAGCCCTTACATGCCAAAAGACAAAAAACAGGTTGGGGATCGTATTATTCTGACTGCTCACAGAATCCCTAACTGTATCTTCTAGAGACTATTATTATATGAACTGTGTTTAAAGCTATATGTGATGCTATAGCTTATTCCTCAATATGAGACTTCAGAAGATTCTACAGTATTTAAAATCCAATAAGAATTACATGGAATTATGTCATCTCTATACAGTGTAGACTCCTTGTTTTTTATTTCTAAGAGTATTCTTATTATATAGGATCTTTGGTTGTAGAATTGAAGCCCAAGATGCATGACAACAGTCAACTTGAAATTCTTTAAGTGTAATATTTTATACAATCTTTGTTTCCCAATTATCTTCCTAAATGAGTGTCACTTCTATGAGGTACAAAGTATCACTTGTATACAATAGGTTTAATTTCTGCCATTACCCTTACTATGTTCTGAGTATGTGTGTCCCCTAAAATATGTATGTTGAAATCTTACCTCCCTAAAGTGATATTACCATGATGAGGAAGCTATGGAAGGAGATCTGACCATGAGGGTTGGAATTAGTACCCTTATAAAGCGGGTCACAAAAAATAGATTGCTCTTTCCACCATAGGAACACGCCTCCAGAAGGAGCCATCTCTGAGAAAGAAGGCCCTTACAAGATACTAAATTCTCTATTGACTTGACCTTGAGCTTCCCAACTCCAGAACTATGAGAAGTGAATTTTTCTATCACTTACAAGAAATCTACCAGCCTATGATATTCCAGTACTACAACCTAAAGAGACTCAGACAATCCAACTGTCCAAACAAGACAAGTGTCAAGTTTTCATTTAAAAAGATACAAAGCTTACTTCCTTTCTTTGCAGAATATCTTTTCTTTATTCGACTCCATAATTTTTATTATAGGCAAACTGACTAAACTTAAAATACAAATTTTAACACATTTTGAAAATATATTTAAAAGTCATAAATCTCAGTTGGGTTGAATTCATCATCTTATAGAGCACTAACCCTTAGGTTAAAAATTAACCACAGAAGAATGGAAATGTGAAGTCTCAAAGCTAGTCAGTTACTCAGAAGCCATCTTCCTAAGAATGAGTATTATCTGATAGCTCATTTCAGTATCTATTTCACTTTGTTTTGTTTGTTTGTTTGTTTGTTTGTTGTCTTTTTGCGACAGGGTCTTGCTATACAGTTCAGGCTGGCCCTGAGCTCATTTTTGTAGCCCAGGCTGGTCTCGAACTCACAGTGATCCTCCTGCCTCAACCTCCCAAGTGCTGGGATTACAGGCATGTGCCACCATGCCCAGCTATTTCACTTTGTATTGACTAAATGTTGAATGCTTTGATGATGTCATATTATAGTGCAGCTAAGAACATAGTGAGAGCTTTGGGATACCGCCTATTAAATTCCTTCACAATGTAATGCTCTAATTGGTAAAGGAACAATTATATCCCCAACATAAGCACTTATACATAAAATAATGGTTCACCCATTTAAACAGATTATTTGATAATGGTATATTTCTATAAAATGTTTATGTAATGTCTATCCTCCTCAAATATCAAGGACAAACTTTGAAAAAAAAAACTAAATATTATTCAATTCTAATTAAAACCCATTAAAGAGAAAGCTAAGGCAAACATACCAAAGTTCATCCTATCCAAGGGCCAATGAATCTGTAAAGATGCTTTAGAACCATATAATTATGTTTATTTTTAAAAACAGACATGTTTATTTCAGTTTTAGTATACTGAAAGCCACTATCTAGCCTTCACAGCAACTATGAATAAGTATGTACTTGCAAGATATTTCTGACTTTTCTTTTTGTTTTGATACTTGACATATTATAGGAAAATTAATTTCAAAAGTTGTTGTTGTTTTTTTTTTTTTTTTTTTTTTTTTTTTTTTTTTTTGGAGGCAGGGTCTCGCAATGCAGTTCAGGCTAGCCTTGAGCTCACTTTTGTAGCCCAGGCTGGTCTCGAACTCGCACCGATCCTCCTGCCTCAGCCTCCCGAGTGCTGGGATTATAGGAGTGCACCGCCACGCCCGGCTAAAACTTCTGTTTATTTTTTATTTTATTTTATTTTTTCTGAGGGAAGGATTGGCTGCCGGGGATCGAACCACGGTCCCTGCAGCCGCCTAAGCTTTCCTAAGCAGGTGCTTTAGACCACTGAGCCATCCTGCCAGGCCTTCAAAAGTTGGTTTTTAAAGTGCTTGCAATTACAAGACTTCTGCACCCTTGAAGGAAGAGTTTATTAGGTGAACTTTATGCCAAGGTCTTAGAACAATAATGATAAAGCACACTGCAGTTTAACACACTTCGAGTGCCTGCCAAACAAGAATCATTTCACTGTTTTTTGAAGAAACAGAAAGCCCACTTGGAATTACTGAATTTTGCAACTTTCCAATCATATGATTAAATATAATTTTAAAAGGTCAAAATTTGACTTAAAAGTCTGCCAGTTTTACAGTGGAAAATAGACATGACCTTTGTACTGGAATAAATCCAACTAAGTAAAACTATTGAAATGTAACACAATTCTGGCAATTAATAAGTGCCTCATCATGCACACACACATATACAAAAAGCAAATGCTAACGTATACCTAAGATAAATAATGTTTTCAGGAGAAATCTTAAATTCCTAGAACAACTATGAAAATAACTGCATATACTTACTAGATGTAACTACATATAATTACATAGGTGATTAGATTCCTTGAGCCTTTTCCTTACAGAAGAAAAAAAAAAGAGTTCTGACATGTGGGTTGGGACCCAAACAAGTCAGGTAGAGATCAAACTAACTCTGAAGGCCTGCCAAGTATATATCCAGCACATGCGCTCGAAAGAGCATGAGCGACCACGCCTCCAGCGCCTGGTCCGCAAGGGTAACGAGCAACATGCTTTCACTCGCTGTTTCCATGCCTGGAGCAGCTTCGGACAGGCCCTGGCCTAGACTGGACCTGTGGACTGGGGTGAGGGGCCTTCGAACCATTTCTGCTGAACATGTACCAGGGGACAGCCCCTGCCCTGGCCACCCACCAGTGCCCCATTCCCAGCAGCACAGTGGGGTCTGGGAAACCAGAGTTGCCCCATAATAAGCACACGTGTGAAACCTCCCCAGGATAAAGCAGATGTGGCTACCCTTTAAGAGATATTAAATACTTTTATGTTCAATATTAAAAATCAGTACTTTTATTACAAAAAAAAAAAAAAAAAAAAAAAAGTGTTCTGAAATAGTCATCAAAAATAATCCAGCCCAGACCTAAATCGCACCACTGGGAGCTGAGCCTGCCCGCCCGCCCCGGGTGAGCTCCCTGAACCCTTCTGCCCCACCTCAGCGCTCCCACGACTAACTTCCTGTTCCAGCCCAGACTCAAATCGCACCACTGGGAGCTGAGCCCGCGCGCCGGCTGGGTCAGGGTCCTTGGCCTGCCTTCCCTTTCCCCGACGCCCCCTTTATTTTTTTTTAACCCCTCCAGCCCAAGCTCCAGCATCGAACCCATCAAATAGCCCATTTGGCAAACTATCGGGTACTCGAGCCTACCAGGACTACTCAATCCCAAAGCTCCACCTCCACCTACAGACCACATCCCCCAGGATTCACAAAAGCTAGCAGCCAGAGCTCCAACACAGAGTCAGGAACCTCTGTAGAGGAACCAGCTTGGAGTCTCCAGACCAAACGCCCATACACACAGCATAACGCCACCAAAGTGCAGAGGTCGCTTCCATACAAAATGATAACAACAAGGAGTAGGAGGCAATTTCAGGACCCCTGCCCACGCAAACCAAATACAGAAGACACTATCATGGAAGAAAATGAGAATTATACAGATGAAACCTCTGAATTGGTAGCATCTAAGGCAGACACACAAGTGCAGAAACTTACAGAGCAACTGAGATCAGAGATAACATCTGAAGTAAAAAAAGAAATACATGAAGTGGAAAAACGGCTGGAGAAATGTATAGAGGACATCAGAGGAGAAATAATATCTAAAGTTGACAAAGACATGACTAAATCAATAGCATCCCAAGTAGGGGAACAACTACACAAAAGTAGAAAGGAGAACAGAACAGAAATAATCTCTGTATTATAGAAAGAAAGGATAACCATAATGACAGACTTCAATACTATTAAAGAAGACATCTATAAAAAATTAGAGGAGAATAGAAAAATGATGGACTCCCTGACGGAGCAATATAGGAAAGACATAGATCGCATGAAACAGTTTCAAAGGGATATACAAGAAAATAAAACCTTGATCACAAGTTGGCAGAGCCGAATGAACGAAAATGAAGATAGAGTTTCCAACCTTGAAGACACAGTTGCAGCCAGTGAAAGAGTAAGAAAGGATATTTTAAAAACAACCAGAATGCAGGAAAAAATAATTCATCATCTGCAAGACGATGCAAAAATGAACAACGTGAGATTAATGGGAATCAATGAGAAACAAGGAGTCAATACAAATGATATAAAAAGAATATGGGCAGAAGTAATAGCAGAAAACTTCCCAAATCTGAGAAAACAATCAGACATTCAGGTAACTGAAGCCTACAGAACCCCAAATAACATCAACCCAACTAAAAACACGCCAAGACATATAATAGTCAAGATACCAGAAATCCAGCTGAAGAATAATATACTAAAAGC
>PVJA010012056.1:0-52982 GCA_004027025.1 Myocastor coypus
TTTTTTTTTTTTTTTTTTAACTTCAGACACTATTAATTCAGAGATTTCCTTTTTCTCCCCAGTGGTTAATTATGATCTGTGTTCCTCTATGCATGTCTGTATTTGTTTCTTTACTTCAGTTGCTATTAATTCAGAAAATTTCAGCTGTGTGATTCCCAGTTACCCCTATGATAATGTCTCCTGCATTTGTTCTGGGTGGGCTAGGGGCCTGAGAGTGCATCTTGCTCCTTCTCTTTGTCATTTTATGTCCTCTCACCTTTGGTGTAGAACTTTGGTGAAGGTATGCTGTTAGCATGTATTGAAATTTGGGTCTGGATCTACCGCTGGACAAGTTTGGTCAGATCAGATATCGGATCAAAAATAACCTCTGAAGGAGAAAAAGAAAGGATAAGTGCAATGAAAGATTTAATAAATACTTTCACCTGAGTGAAACCTTTTAGGGTTCAGTAACAAGATATGCTTTAGCACAAACAATTTGACTTGCATGCAAACAGTGATACCTTGTAGGGGAGACAGTGCAGCCCCTACTGTGGGTGGAGGGCAGTCACTGGTCTTAAGGGAAGGAGAATATGGACAGAGTTTCCTGATAGGAGCAGGAATGCCAAACCCAGAACAAGTTTGATCTTGTCCAGATGTTTCTGGCTGGGACTGGTTGCTGTGCTCAGGTTCTTTTGCTGCAGCTTGTGAAAGTGAGCCGACTGTGCTCCTCTGGCAAGGTGTTCAGCTCCTGGATTAGCTGAGAGTGTCTGACTCTAGTTTCTCTGCAGAGAATTTTGCTACAGGGTTCCAAAGCAGATGCTGAGGCTGGGTTCTGGGCTGGGAAGTCATTCTGGTGGTGTGGGAGGTGCAGGTGGAGAGTTTCTGCCAGTGTGGCTGCCTGTCTAGGATCAAGTCAAGGTAGGAGTTCTGTTGGTGGAGGGGGAGACCTAGCATTCCTGCCTACATACCCACTAGTCCATGATTGATTCAGGAAAGGAGCTCCAATGGCATGGGGGATACAGGCTTCGAGTTTCTGCTTGTGTACCTGCCTGTCCATGGCGGGTTGGGGAAAGAAAGCCCAATTACTTCGAGATTCTGTCTTTTAGTTGTTTTAAATATTAAGATATCCCTTTTATATTATGGCAATTCTAAGTAATAATGTATTTTTACTTTTTAATGGCTTGAAACCCAAAAATATGGGCTCAGGGCACTAATATTCAGTAGAACTGCACAAGCAGATGTGATGCAGAGTGGACTTTGTTCTCTAAGCCTCCCAGCCTTTGTCCATGGCTCCTGGGCACAGTGGGTTCTAATCTTCCTTGATTTGTCAAGTTGCTACATGGCTTTTTAGAATTACTTTATTTCCCTATGCCATCACATGACACATCTGTGTCATCATTTAGGTTTCTGTGTGTTTTAGAATAAATTTTCATATTTTGAAATATGGGAATCATTAAAGTGGATTAGGGGCTATTTTCTTACATTATGAGTAATTTATCAGTTCTACCATATGTATATGTAATGACTAATGCAAATTTTTCTTAAGCCAGTACATAAAAAGCTCACTAAACCAGTGGTGGCTTCCCCAGAGTAGTATTTTATTTGAGGAAAATGTTATTCCCTAGTAATCTGGATCTGTGTGATTTAGTAGTAAAAATATTTGAATTATTTAAATTTAGTTAATGCAACAGTCACATTTTTAACAAAGAGATTTCCATTATACTTTTCAGAAGTGGACATGTTGTGAGGCATTTGCTGGAAAGCATCAGCCTATAACATCCAAGAAAGTGAGTCCACTTCGTTATCTATGCAAAATGCCAGAGCCACAATCTTGTCCTGGAAAGAGAAACGGTCACTACTTAGAATTTGATTCCATTCCTGAATGCCACATCTGCTTTAAAAGTCAAATTTTTATTTAGGTTGCCTCTCCTGCCTTACAGCATATCTTTCCCTTTTGGTTATACTCAGAAGGCATGCAGTGAGTCCATACTGTGTGCTGAGTCCAGAATGAGGCCTCATGGACACTCATCAGACCTTGGGCAGCTCCGAGTCCAGTAAAGCAGTTAGCTACATAAGCAGCTGTTTATGACATACTGTCATTATAATATAAGATTATTAATACCTTCAGTAAATTATCACAAGAACTTTCATTTCCATTCACTCCATAAACAAAGACCTTCTAGGACAAAGTATATTTTATAGCTCTCTCTTCATTGGGAGAAGGACCTAAGTGAAACCTTGTAGGGTTCAGTAACAAGATGATATGCTTTGGCACAGAGGATTTGACTTGCATGCAAACAGTGATACCTTGTAGGGGAGACAGTGCAGCCCTTACTGTGGGTGGAGGGCAGTCGCCGGTCTTAAGGAAAGGAGAATGTGGACAGAGTCCCTTGATAGGAGCAGGAATGCCAAACCCAGAACAGTTACTATTTAGCACCCTGGGATGAGTCTCTGGCCTCGGCTGTTGCACAGTCCTCACTGCTTCTCTCGAGATGCCCACAGTAACCTGCATGCAGGTGCAGGACTCAAATTGTCCTAAAATAAGAGTTTGTTGGTTTGTGTTTTTCATCATGTATCTATAAAATAATTTCTTTTATAGTTTTTGAGATTTATTTTTTTACCTTTAGAAGTGCAAGTAGAATTTTAAAATTTTTTAATGAAAATAAAAAAAGTAAAAAAATTCATTAGAAGCAATACAGAATTTCACTAAACTAAATGATACAGCCGGACGTGGTGGCACACACCTGTAATCCCAGCACTTGGGAGGCTGAGGCAGGAAGATCGGTGCAAGTTTGAGACCAGCCTGTGCTACAAAAGTGAGCTCAAGGCCAGCCTGAACTGCATAGTGAGACCCTGTCTCAAAAAAAAGACAAAAACAAAAAAAAACCTAAATGATACGAATTCAGCAATGGTTGCTGTATTGCATATAATAGTTTGCAAATTAGTTGTTTAGAATATCAGATATAAGCATGCAAAATTATATAAATACATACATACATACATACAAAATTTATTTTTATTTATTTATTTATTTTTTTGTCTTTTTGAGACAGGGTCTTGCTATGTAGTTGAGGCTGGCCTTGAGCTCACTTTTGTAGCCCAGGCTGGTCTCGAACTCACACCAATTCTCCTGCCACAGCCTCCCAGAGTGCTGGGATTACAGGCGTGAGCCACCATGCCCGGCCATACAAAATTTAATTTTCTCATTTTATAGAGAAAAAAAAATATTTCCAGACCCAGAGCATTGGTATACCTTATGCAAATAAGTTGGACAAAAATCAAACTGTGTTTGTTTTTCAGCCAGCTTCAAGTAAGAGAGTGGGCCAAAGCATGCTCTCCTGGGCTTTGTTTAGTGAACAGTGAAATATCTTTATGCATTGTCTCTGTTACTATTTTTGTTGCAGAGACTAATATCTTACATACAAAAGGAAGGAAAGGTTTACTTCACAGTTATTGGAGGTTTCAGTCTATACTCGACCAGCTCCAAGGCAGAGTCACACATAACAGAGCCTTTCTTGGCTGTTGCAAAGAAGAGCAAATGAGAGGAGTAATATCAACAATAGCAACAGAGAGCCACTCTTTTCTCTTAAGTTGCATTCAGGCTATCCACCTCATGTTGGGTATAGTAATCACACACATAATCCCAGCAGCACTCACACCCATAACCCCAGAAGCACTTACACCCATAATCCCAGCAGTACTCACTCCCATAATCCCAGTGGGTCATGAGTTAATACCAGAGTCTCAAAATTTACCCCATGAATGCATGAGATTTTGGGGAAATGACTAGATACAAGCCATAGCATACATCCAAAATTATGTGTGAGAGAACTGTTTCCAGCAAAGTATAGGTAGGTCACCAAATTCCTACAAGTGACTGTGTAAGAGAGTCCCTACCTCTTACCTTTCTTTCCTTTCAACTAATCAAAAAACTCATGTTTCTTGAATGTGATAGAAAAGAAGGGTTAAAATGTAGCCCTTGTGGTCATTTTCTCTTTGGGCAGAGGGAGCCAGCGCAAGGTAGTAGTGCAGGGACCAGAGGTCCTAGCAGGCCAGGATACTCTTCTTTGGATTTCTAAGGAAATTACTGTGTGCCTGTCACAGTTGTCTGTTTGTCAGAGTGTTGATTGTCTGTGTTCCCCTCAGTACTATGGCTCTTTAAGGACAGGAATCCTCTCTGGTATATATTTTTAGTAGATCAGAACTTTGCAGTGCATATAGACAGGGATCAGTGGGTGGATGACAGGGGAATGAGTGAGCTCTTTTGACCCTTTCAACATCTTCCAGCCCTGGGTAATTTCAGACAGCAGAATCATTTAGATACTTAGTTACATTTTCTTACAGTGAGATATTTGACATCAAACCCTATTTTTAAAAACATAGCATCTGACAGGTATAATCACAGCCCACAGATAATCACTGTTTTTCCCTTCGTTGGGCTCCAGTGTCTGTAAAAACATTTCAGTTGAGCTCCCTTCTCCTCCTTCTGGCCTCCCCTCACAGTCTCACTTTACACTGCTCAGTGGTAGGCCAGAGAGTGCAGCAACCTCTGTGTATGCTGCACCTCTCTTCCTCCTGCTCTACAGTAGCAAGAGATCTGGTTCCTGGTGTCTAGAAAACAAGGATATAAGAGCTTCCAGACCAGAGCATTTGAGATTCAAGCCTCCCCTTCACCCTCACCTTCTTGAGCCTTGGACAGACACCTGACCTCTTCTAGCCTTATTGAGATATCCATTACAATGTACATAAAATCTACTTTTAAAGGTTGTTAAAGCAATTAAGTAGGACACCAGTAGACAGGCGTGTCCATTCCCTTTCTTTCACCTAGCATGTTTCATGTGAGAGGGAAAGGGAATGACTGACTGACCATTCTTTCTATTCTGTAATTAATGGGCTAGACTTTATAGATCAACTCTATCACATGTTTTTCATGAGAGTTGAAAAAGTCTCTATTGAAATTACAGAGCTAGCACTGAAATCCTTTGCAACTAATAAAGACAAAGTATAGGTTTCCTATATTGGAGCAAGTCCCTTTACCTAAATTTTGATTGAAGTCCTTGCTATGACACTAATATCTTAAAGTGTGTCTGTAAGAGAGTATGGTATTGCAGTTTAGGATTCCTATGCCAGATCTTTCTAGGGCTATGTAGTTAAATGTGGCCAGAAAGTAACTCTACAGAAGCAAAGCTCTGCCTCCCTGCATTTACCCCATTGCCTTTAGTTGTGGCTCACTTTAGTTGTTCAGCCTCTGAACTGTCGCCAAGCAGCTGGCCAGCAGGGCTTGTCAGTGGCCATTTTAGCAGCATTGTGCTTCCCAGGTCTCTTTCTTATTTTCTCCTATACAAATATACCACACTGAATAGTTCTTACCAGTTTAAAACATTTATTAGGTGCTGTATTTTAATAAATTGGTTTTTTAAATATCTTGGTGTCTAAAGAAATTAGAGTTCATAAAAGACTTGATTTAAAGAGTAGTGGTCAGTGCAGGTCAGTGCCTTGGGGAGCCTGCTGCAGGATCACTGTAGTTCCCATGCGTGGCCTGCCTCTGTCTCTCCCTTCCTGATGCCGGGGCTGCTACACAGCATTCTGAGGCCTACACATGTTTGTCCTTTTCCTGACTCTCACATGCTTCCATTCTGTCTTCCATCTCAGTGCCCACTCCTCAAATCCTCAAGGGCCTATTCTTCTCCCTGTCCGATGGCCAAATGGCAAAGCTTCCTATTACCACATTGGTGTAGCTTATTCAAGGCTAATTTCTTCTCAGATACCAAGCTCTGTGGAAAGAAGGATGATGCTTTATCACTTTTTATTACCACTGAGCTAACCAGCTGTCTCTCTCTCTCTCTCTCTCTCTCTCTCTCTCTCTCTCTCTCGCTCTCTCTCTCTGTCACCTTCTATCTCCCTGTTTCTTACTCTCCGTGTCTCTTTCATTTCTTTTTTGAAATTTGTAACTGATACACAGTATAAAAATAATTTGTGTAAATCACATATTATGTAATGTTTGATACACGTGTACTACATATTTACATCAGGTTAAACACATTTATCTCTTCATCTGTCATTTTTTTTAAATAATTTTTATTTTATTTATTTATTTATTTTATTTTATTTTTTTCTTGTTTCAGAACCTTTGTTTATTTATTCACTAATTTTTATGGCTGGCTCAGCCCGCCCTGAGGGCAGGGCTGGCACAGCATGTGGTGCCGGGGATCGAACCACGGTCCCTGAAGCCTCCCAAGCTTTCCCAAGCAGGCGCGTTAGACCACTGAGCCATTCCGCCGGGCCCTCATCTGTCATTTTGTGATGAAAACTATTAACATTCTTCTAGCTTGGGGCCCGGCAGGATGGCTCAGTTGTCTAAAGCGCCTGCTTAGGAAAACTTAGGCTTTTGCAGGGACTGCGGTTCAATCCCCAGCACCACATGCTATGCCAGCCCTGCCCTCAGGGTGGGCTGAGCCGGCCATAAAAATAAATAAACAAACAAAAGTTCTGAAACAAGAAAAAAAAAAAAAAAATTCTTAAAATAATTCTTCTAGCTTTTTGAAAAGTATACTATAGCATGTAATTATTACATATAACCACCCTGCTAGGTAATAGCACTTTCATAACCTTGTTTCTTGAACACAGTACTTATTAGTGATGTTGGAGAATTTTTAAGAATTAAATAAAATACATTAATAAAATTTTTAAAACTTCCCATTGGCTTTAGGGATTATAGAAAGAAAATTTGTACACAGAGATGCCTATGTGTGCAGGGTGCTACTGTATATTCACTAAGGGAATACAGTGAACTGCTAGTACCAGCCCAAGGGCAGTTTTCTGGGAAGAGGCTCAGAGGCCTCCTCTTTATTTGTTATGGGGGAGTTAGACAATGAATATTTCCCAGGGTCATAATAATGGGAATCTAGATCAAGCCAGTAGGATGTATGGTTGCAATTCATTTATTTGTTTGTTTGTTTAATGTATTTGGTACTGGATCTTGCCATGCAGCTCAGATTCATAGTGATCCTCATGATTTTAGCCTCACCAGCACAGGAATTATAGGCATGCACTACTGTGCCCAGTCTTAGTGCCAGCTCACTGAACCTGGGGGCAAGGCAAACATGGCATGTGGTGCCAGGGATCAAATCCCAGTCCCTGTTCTTACCTGAGCAGGCACTTAGTCTACTCAGCTATCTCACCAGCCCTTCTGTTGCAATTTAAAACTAAAATTCATTTATTTACTTAATTATGTGGTATACATTTTTTTAAAAGCATTTACTATAAGCTAAGAATGCTGCTGTCTTGTAGGAATCTTGAGATGAGGGAATCAGATGGTTTGTAGACACTTATGAGAAACATAAATGTTCAGGACCCTCTGGAAGTGTGACACTTATTACCATAGGAAGGACACTGTACTTAATGGAAGCCCTGATCTAGGTGCTTAGTCTGAGTCAAGGCATAGAATGTAGAAGCAACTTATTTAGAGGACAAGAGTATGAAATATGAGTCTGAGACTCCCATTGGGTATGGCATGAAGCATTCTGGGGTCAGAAGATCATGAAGATGGAATGTTCCTTGGGCATTTTTGTACTTGCTTCTACCTGCCACTATTGGCAAGCTGCTTCTCTCCTCAAGACTTGCTCTATGGCCTGGGGTCTCTTCTTGGTCTTGTATTTTTGTCAAGTTGGTCTGACCATTAGCCAGGTACTCAGCGCAAGATTTCTGCCAGGTGCTGTGGGACACTGAGGTGAATTTATCACAGTCTCTGATCTTCTTAGAAAAATATTGTGGGAAGATATTTTAGTTATAAAAAACAGCTTGAATTTAACTTTAGAAATGGAAAAGATGGCAAGTCAATCTGTAGAGGTAGATTGAAGCTTTGTTCTTAGGCTAGATAATCCATTCCATATTAGTGGGAAGAAACAGACGTTGAGACAGGTATGGAGTTAATATAATAGTGTAGGTGGCTAAACTAGAGGTATCATCTGTGATAGATGATGAGATCAGGGGACACACATATAAATTCAGTAATATTTAATTGAATTCAACCTGTTGTAGGTGTCTAATATGTACCTCAGTTGACTTGATAATACATCTTAGAGAAGTTTTTGCACGAAGATTTGTAACTTAATGGAGTTAAAAAGTGATTTGCAAGTCTGGAAGTAGTACCTAGAGTTTTTATAGTTGTTGTTATTCTCTACCTATGTGCTCTTAGGCCCTGAAACCTATATAGGAAAGGAGATAGAATTTTCCAAGGATTCCTGACTTGGGGAGGGGACAATTTTGTTATGTGCTGACATTAGAATCATTAACATCAATGCTGAATTTAAAAGAAAATGTTAAAATTCCGTTATTATATTTTCTATAATATATTTTTCAGTACTTCAGCACTGGCCCTATGGGGTCTGTGTATTACTCGTGAATCAGTCTACATCTGAAAGGTGAAAAAAAAAAAAAAAAACCCACTATCTGAAGCCCCTGATTAAGAAAATTCAATTCAAGGTATTTAGTTAGCACTTGAAAAATTCCTTAAGTGGTAACTATAAATTCTTCAATTATCTTCATATCTGACCTTCAAGAATGAAATAGAAAAAAGGTTTTTGCAGTAGAGAAATGAGTAAGTTTCAAAGTTTGTAAATTCTTAGCTGGATGTAGTGTCATACGCCTGTAATACTTGGGAGACTGAAGAGTATCTCAAGTTGAGGCTAACCTGGGTAATTTAGTAAGATCCTATCTCAAATTTAAAATTAAAAAGACTGATGAATACTCAGTGGTAAAGTATCTCTGAGATTGCTTACTACTAGCTCAAGTGGGGAAAAAACTGAGTTCTATAATATTGTATGAATAAAATTTAAGAATCTCAGAACCAATTATGGAAATTAGATTATCTTTTAGAAATCACTATAGGTTTATGGTTTGGAATCAGTCTGCCTTAAAGACTGTCCTATATTAAAATAAGGTTCAGTATCACATTAGACTATCACACCTGCTACCATTGAACTTTTGCTAGCAAGATCTGTTGGAACACTAAACCAAAAATATGAAAGAGTGACTTTTGGGGTGAGGAGAAGGTTGGTGGTCTTAGCTCCTGCCTGGCAAGTGCAAAGACCTAAGTTCAGTCCCTAGTACTACATGTTCTGGTACCTTAAATGTGCTGTGCTGGCCCAGGTTGGCCCTAGAACCAGGTGTGATGGTGCAAGCCTGTAATCCTAGCATGTAGGAGGCTGAGACAGAGAGATCACTAAGTCTGAACTGTGTAGTGAGACCCTGTACCAAATAAAAATAAATAGAACTTTTTTTAAAGTGATTTTTTATTGAAGTGATGGAAGTGATTACATGACTGTTTTTTTTTTTTTTCTTCTTTTACTTTTTGCAGCTAGGTACTTGTATGCATGACGGTTTTAGTAGCAAGTTTATAAGAAAGGATACCTCTGTGTATCACTTATGAGAAGGAACCTAATATGGATGAATAATCAAATTGGCTTACATCAGTCCAGAAAACACTCCCTGAGAATAATTGTATATAAAGTGATAAAAAGGAGTTTAAAAAGGAAGACAACATATTAATATGTTTTATTAATAAGTTTATGAGACCTTCTTGGAGAGGAATGCACTTCTTATATTGATTTACTTTTATAAATGCTTCTTTAAACAAAATGGTCCTCCATGTCTCTGTGATCATGCATCCAAATTTCTGAATTTATTGGATGGAGCAGGTATTTTAGGTGTTTAAGCAAAGTACTCTAGACTGGGTGGCTTATAAACAGAAATTTTTGTCTTCCAGTTCTGGAGCCTGGAAGTCCAAGATCAAGGTATTAACAGACTCAGTGCCTAGTGAGGGCCCACTATCTGGTTCATAGATAGTACTACTAGCTCTGTTCTAACAAAATGAGAATACTGGGAGCACGCTAATTCCCTTTGCATGATGTCAGTCACTGCCATAGGGCTTCCCTCCTAATAACATCAAGTGAAGATTAAGATTTCAGCATATGAATTGGGAGGTAGGGGCATAAATATTCAGACATGCCTGACTTGCTAGAGTTTCACATCTACTACCATGATCACATGGGCAGAGGACAATCACTCCTGAGCTTTGGCTCAAATATTTATTGAATTTATTTCATGAGATATGACTTTCATTGAACCACGTATTTCCCATGAAGTTTATAAAAACCTAAAAATTTGAGGACACTTTCCTTGAATTATCAAGCCAGAAACATCATGAACATATTTTCCACTGTGAAATATGCTGTTAGACATGTTCAGTCTATACTAACTGAAACGTATTGTGTATTTGTGTGGTAACCTGGACTTTCCATTACTGGACTAGCATAATGGCTTTTGGCCATTGTCATTTTAGTATATAATTGAGAAGGAAAAATTGATAGGGCCCGTTTCTCCTAATCACAAATTCCATTTTGTATTTCTTTGATAGAGTCTTTGATGTGAGATAAAACTCTAAATCTCTTCTAAAGAGAAAAATAAAATCAGTGAATCTGTTTAACTTGTACATGATCTTAAGAATTTAGCAAGTTTCACAAGAGATGGAAGAAAGCATGCTGTGTATTGGGGGCTGCTTTGTTTGAGGAATTTAATTGCAACTCAGGTGGCTCACTAGGCATGCAAGAAATTCTTCTCAAAGGTTATGGAATATTTTGCCACCACACTCTTTGATTTAGTATAGTAGTCTGCTGAGAGCTCAAGATAGATAAAACCCTAACTAGTATTTTCTAGAAGCAGGAGCCAAAGAACCATAGTCATGCAGAATTTTTCTTTTCCGTTGTTTCCTGTGATTCTCTTGTGCTGAAGAATTTGTTTTTCCTAGATGGTTTCTTCAGTGGTCACTGCAGAAGAAGGAAGCATGAGCTTCTGGCTGGAGAGAAAGTTCTGAATTTGCAAGACAAGCCTCGCTTCCCTCATCTGCTTATGCGGTTATAGCACTGAAGCCAATGTGCAGCATGTGTATGCATTCTGTTGATGCATAGATATGCCCGTAAAATCCACTTTTGAACACATTTCTCTGGATTTCATAGTGACTTGCATTATAATTTCAGAGGTCCTATATCTGAAATTAGATTGCTCTACAGTTGGTAGTGGCTCTAACTTTTTGCCCTCCAGGCTTTCTGTAAGGAAATTAATGCTATGTCAATGAACACAGGGTTTAGAAAACTTTGATAAATTCCATTATAAAGGGAGTGACCATTCTTTATATTCTGTTAACTATTCATTTATACCATAAACATCTATAAAGTTCTGGCTTACTGCTGAACACCTAGGGCAAAAAATAAATGCAGCACAGTATGTGCAGCTAGGGTTTCTTGTAGAGGTGGGCAGTGTTATTAATGTCAAGAGCCTACATGCACTGGGTGCAAAGCAAAGGAGAGGGTATCTTGAACATGCAGGGTGAGGCCCACATTATGCCTGAGGAGGAGGAATGGATGTGGACAGAGGGCTGGAGCACCCAGGGATAGTAGCCAGGAGGATAGCACTTGTGAAGGCCCAGTGTATGGAATAGGAGCACTTAACTATGGAGTTCCATCCTGACCCACAAGGACAGAGCAAAAGCTGTCATGAGCAGTTGCTCCTCTAGCACATCTCAGGCTGTTATAGAGATTACTTGAAGCTGCAAGTCACAGCCTATATGTGAGGTCACTCTTTAGATTTTTTGAATCCAACGTTATAGCATAAATATCATATCCATTTTGTGAAGTTGTGAGAATTCAATCGATTAACAATACCTATCATATATGTATTAAATATGAAGGGGCTGGGGAGATAGCTCAGTCAAATAAGTGCTTGCCTGGCAAATGCAAGGGCCAATCTCTGGCTCAAAAAAAACAGAAACAGACAAAAAACAACAACAAAAAAGTGAATACTATAGCAATATTTAGCTTGCCTATAATTCACTGAAATGTACACCCTAGAAAAGCTTTCTCAAAAGCTGAGTGAAAATGTGAAATTTAACAGTTGAAGAAAAGATTCTAGAGGATGTAAGTTTCACCTCTTCTTGAAACCAAGGCATGTGCATTGTAAAAATCACACACAGGGACTAGTTTTCATGTGGATAGTCATAAAATTGATATAAGTTATTGTTTGAACTTGGGCCTTTTTGGACTCAAAAGACTTGTGTTGGCGGGCCTGATAGCTCAATAGCTTAAAGCACCTACTTAGGGAGAGCACAGGGCTGGGGGTGGGGGGTTGGTCCCTGAAGTGCTATGCCAGCCTAGTCTGGGGGATACACTGAGAAGGCAATTGAGACTGGGTGTGGTAGTGCACACCTATAATCCCAGAACTTTGGAGGCTGAAAACAGAAGAATCACTACAAGTTCAGTCTATGTAGTGGGACCCTGTAGATCCTGTAGACCCTGTCCTAAATAAAAATTAAAAAAAAAAAAAAAAAGCCTATGTTCAGGTTCTTGATCTGCTTCAGAATAGTTGTATGACCTTGGACAAGTTAGTTAATGCCCTGAAGATTTTTTACTTTTCCTCAGAACAGTATCATGTTAGCTAAGTGTCTAAGTTATTGAAACTGTGGTTACCTCATGCTACAGTGTAGTATACAAAAAAGTGATCTGTGCCAATTCTTGTTTTAAAGATATTGTAACTCCAGCAGCTGTTCTCCATAAACCCTGCCTTTATAGGATCTTGACTAATTAAATAATTGATATTTCAGTGCTCCACACATATCAGTGATAGAAGTTACTACTTGTTAAGACAAAGAGTCCCATTGTTAGATAGTTCTTATTGTATGAAAGTTCTATAAATGAAGCCAAAGTGAGACTATTGGTGGGTTTCAACATGTCATTTTAGACAACAATGTTCAAGGCTTAATGGATTGATTGCGTGGGGCCAGAGCCCAGAATTTGGTCAGAAAAGCCCAGAGGAGCCAGGCTGGCTGGCTGACAGGTCCCGCTGAGCATCTGTGTTGTTTCCTTCCAGGGATATAAATTAATCCTTCCCTCTCTATAGAGAGTTTTGGCTCCAACTATAAGTTCATATGTCAGAGTAAAAGGAGAAACAAGGATGGGTTTAGAACAAATTTTTAAGCACATTTTAAATAATTTATTAAGATAAAAATATATTTGGTGCTACATGTAAACATTCCAATGAATTCTTCCCTGAAATGTAATTGCTTCTGGTTTAGAAATTTAGTAGTTACCCATAGGGACTTACTATGATTGAGTCAAGTATTTATGACTAAACATGAATGTAGCATATAAAACTGGTTTGAGTTAAATTTTATCTACTTTGGAGTCTATTATAGACTCCAACAAGAAAAGGAACAAAAATTCAAAATTACATCTTGTCTGTAGAAGTGAACTTAAAGTAGATGTTATTGCCTTATTTACCTTTAAGAGGCTTAATAGTTACAATTTCTGTAGCTATTTCGAGACAGATATACACTTGAATGTGAATATAAATATATTTGAATATAAACAAGCACTGCATTAATATGTATTTCATAAAACACTTCATACTTTCTATGGAAACAATGAAATTGGTAAAAAAAAGTTTTCTTTTTTGAGAATATCATATTTTAAGCTTGAATCAATGACAAGGTGAACTTCTGCTTAATGAAAAAAAAATTTCTTTGTTTATTCATATTAGATATATTCTTTCTGTGTCACTGTTCTGTACATACATCACAAATGTAGGTGTGATCATAATGCTCAACCTATTATTTTAAAAGCTGTCAAAATTTCCTAGTGTGTTAGATGGGTAGTTCTTTTGTTTTGTTATAAGTGGTTGACTGAGTTATAGTGAGGGTTTTGTGTTAAAAATAATGAAATAATACTTATATTGTTTATTATGACTTCAGGATATGTTAATTTCCCACTCGAGAACTTTTTAAAGCTATAAATGGTCTTCTACTGAGCCTTTTAAGGTAAGATAGAAACTCTATAACAGCATCAGCTCTCTCTTGTCTATCATTATCTTTCTGGCATTCAGCAAAATCCATGACACATGCTAGGTACCTGACTAATACTTATTGTAAAGAAGGATGAGATAGATAGATGACTGGGAGGATGGATGAAAGGATAAATGGAAAAAAATAGAGTTCTTATAAAAAGAAAAGATACTGACCACATGAAGCAGGGTCTTACTAACTGAATTTAAGCCAGGAAAATTGTACTTTTCAGATTTTCAATAATAAGTATAGATTGATTGATTTGACTGTCCTTTAGACCCAAACTTTGGAACTTGATAGTATCAAAGTTATTTTGTTGGCCCACAATGATAAAAATATTTATATTGATTTTATTTTATTTTTATATTGATTTTAGAAGTTATCTTAAAATGGATTTATAATACTTAATTTTTTTTGCAAATGGTTTTATTATGTAGTATGTTATAACCAGTATAATGCTAGCAAGTCTTTTGGTCAATTATAAGCTCACTGGCAAAGTACTTCAAAATATTATGGTACACTTCAGAGGTATGTGCCTGTCAGCAGATCACAGGGCATCTCCATGTCACTGTGTTGCTTTTTGTTGTTGTTCATTTTGTTCACCCATCTCTTAAGTGCTTCTTATCAGCTCTTGTTCTCAGGATGGAGTAGGTCTGAATTTGTGGATACAAACATGCAAAATGGTATGAAAACCTAACTATTGAATAATTAAAAGCAAATTGCATAGCAAAATGCAAAGCAGATTAGACTTAATTTTTAGGACTTTGTGACTTTGGGAGGATTTGGGCATAACTATAATTTTAACCACTTTTATAGAAATGCTATAATAGAAGACCTTAAGCTCTTATTAAAAACAACTATTAATACCTGTGTGTGTATTAGATAGGCATACATATAACAGTATATATAAAAATGTATGTAAAAATATATGCATATCATGTGTATAGTTAAGTATGTTTTACATATAAATAACCCCTACATAATGATCACATAGATTATTCTCTTTAGCTTGATAGTGGAGTATTTATCTGATCATCTGTACAAAGGAAATATGTGCTTTCTCCTTTTGGGTCCCCTAGAATGAAAATAAAGAGTATTATAGTTTCAGACAGAGCTTTTGGTGACAGTTTTTCCCCTATAAGGAAGTGAATGATGCAAATCAATGGTCCCACATTTCCCAGAGCACTAGAAAAGAATGAACCAGAATCAGTAAAATGGCATATTGCTTTATGTCTTATTTGGGAAATTTAAAAACATTTCAGCAAACTATGCTTCCTGAGGAGAACTGCTTGACTTATTTTAGCAAGTTCTAACAAAGGTCTTGCTCATAGCACAAAGTATGCAGATCAGATGTGCTGTGTTGTTTTATTTCAGGTTCATCCTTTTACAAGTTCTGGAGTAACTCAGTTCAATCTGATCTGTTTGTCTTGAAGTAAACTGATATTTGGATTTTAGTATTAATGGAGCAAAGCAGGAGTTTAAATGTAACTTCACAGAACTCTTTTGTGTACGATAATCCATAAACCAAGCTCCTCTGAATGAAATTACCATCTGAAATGAAACTTCTTACCAATGTTATGAGTATTTTTAAAGCAAATCCCAATAAAAGTTAAAATTACTTAAAATTTAAAGAAGCTTATTGTGGCCAAGTAATGTTAAAAGACTTTCCTGAAAAAGAATAAATTTAGCAGAATGCTTTGAAAAACAGGCTAAGAATGAAGAGACCCCAAGGCTGCCACTGTGATTAAATGCCTCTGCTCATATCCTTATTTTATCCAAAACACACACTTTATTGAGCTGCAGCTATATTAGGCTCTTAAAGGACTAAATGTGAAGAATAATAGCATCAAGGTGAAACTTCAGAGGAACTCAGGGACATAAAATATAGCTTTTTTGTAGGGAAGGACATAACAGTTTCACCTATAGGTGAGTCTAGCTTTGGTCCTTATTAGAATTTGAAACATAGGAAGTGACTTAGTCAGAGCTTCTTACCATTGAGCTATTCCAGTCCTTTTTTTTTTTTTTTTTTTTGTAAACATCAAACAGGACTCAAGCTTGTAACTTGACTTTTCCCAGTACAAGGATTACAAGCATGAGCCACTGTTTCTGGCTAGCCCTTAAATTTACATGGAATTAGTGTGAAAAAACCACGGTAGACCTTACTGTACATTTTTGTGCATTATAAACTGACTTTTACCTTGAAATGTTTAAACATACAGAGGAAGAAATGTGAGATGAATGAAAATCTCATTAAAAACTCTACAATCCTGCTTAGGCATTTGTCTCTTAAAGGTTTTGGTTTTCATTTTTACTTTTTCAAAAGCTATATTTCAAAATAGTGGTGACATCAATGCTAGCAACAACATTGGGTGCTTATTTTGTGCTAGGCTGTTTTCAGTGAGTTTTATACAACAGTCCATTTAATGTTTAAAACCTTGTGAGTTAGGTATTATTACTATCTTCCAGTTTGCAGACAGGAAAATTAAATGTCAGTAGATTGAATATTTATTCTAAGAATATGAAGCAAATAAGGCAATAATAGCAGTGTAATCTGAACCCAGAAATTTACATTTCAAAGTTTATACTCTGAACAACTGCACTATTCTGCATCTCACCTAAGGGTGAGTCTGGTTTGGACTGTTATTAGAATTCAAAACATAGGAAATGACCCGGTCAGAGATTTTAGAGCCAGCTCCAACAAAGATGAGGTTGTAGAACAGTGATGACTTGTACCTCTAATGTGTCATTATTTGCAAAGTAATTCTATCAGAACTTATTCTTTTTATTCTTACGGTAAAAGTTTGCATTTTTTCTCCTTAAGCATAGAATACTTATGAAATATCAGATACTCTTTTAGATTGGTGGACATAGTAGTGAATGAGACAATATCCTTTCTATCATGGAATTTCTATTAAAGGGATTACATAGCAACTATATTGCTACTAACAAACATCAGTACAATTTTATGGATCAAAAATAAAAATTTAGATCTGTCAGAGAAGCAAAAAAATTTCACCCTGTTCTGGAGGTCTCATAGAAACCTACATGGTATGTTTGTTTGTTTGTTTATTTATTTATTTATTTATTTATTGAGACAGGGTCTCACTGTGCAGTTCAGGCTGGCCTTGAGCTCACATTTGTAGCCCAGGCTGGTCTCGAACTCACACCGATCCTCCTGCCTCAGCCTCCCGAGTGCTGGGATTACAGGCGTGCGCCACCACACCCAGCTAAACCTACATGGTATGATTAAGAATTCTTTAAGCTCTAATTTCATTTTATCCACAGAAAGTCAATCCTATACCATTTTGATATTAACTGTTCTTTCATGTGTTATTATTCTTTTCCAAAACAAGTCTGTTAATTTTAAGATCCTTTCTGTAATGAGCTCCAGTAGAGAACAAAGGCCTATTTCTACTTCTAAAACTTTCTGTGCCATGATCTAGTAACAAGGTAGTAGTTAGATTTAAGGGTTTCCAGCTCTGAATATGAACACACACAGATTTCCAGCTATTAGAAAGTTCGAATTCAGAAGAGGGTTGGGGAAAAAGAGCTTATATATTATTTTTTCTTTAGGAAAACTAAGCCAGCATTCATCTTTAAAGCTTCTACAAAATGGACAACATTTAAAGGTTCCTGTTGAATTTCAGGAGCTTGCATATATCAAATAACATTGGAAAAACTCTTCACTTGGAATGTTTAAACATGCAGCCCAAGGAAATTTGAAGATGAATGATAATATCATTCAAAGACTATATGCTTTTATGTTTTGATGTTTGTCTCTTTTAAAAGCTTCCTACTTCATTTTTACTTTTTCAAAGTCTGTTTTTCAAAATACTCATCACTTCCAACAGTTCTAGCGTATGGCACATCAGCTGCATCCACATTTGAAGTGCCTCATAGCATTTGAGATCTGTCATGTGCTGTAAAAGAAAGTTGAGGATACAGCTCACAGACTGTGTTTCTGATGGGCAATTTATCACTTTGCTCATTGAGAATGTGCTAGTCAGCTTCTGTGTTGCTGGACACACACAGCACCACAATCTGAACAGCAGAGATTAATTTGGCTCAGTGCTTGACAGAGTCAGCCCATAGCTGGCAGGCTGCAAGGCAGGAACAGTGTGATGGAAGCATGGTAGAGGACTTCTGCTCACCTCATGGCAGCTGTGAAGCAGGAGACAGAGGGGGGTGTCCTGGAGGGAGGGAGACAGACCCTCAAGGCATGCCCGATGACACACTTCTTCTAGCCAGTGTGTCCCCTTCCCAAGCGGCACCTCTAGCTATGACCTCATCAGCTGGTTGGACTCACCTGCAGATTAATCCACTCATGGGTATAGTGCCCCATGATCTGATCAACTCACAATGGGTCCAACTCTGAATACACAGTCCACTTGGGGCAGGGGGTTTGAGATGTAAATCACAACAGGAACCTACAGGATAAACAACAGACTCAGGGTATTTTTTGGATAGCTGCAACTTAAAGTAAACTTCCATTATTTCATTAATAACTAGAGAATGCACATTTCTCTTTCTGTGACATATGAAGTGCTACTGAAATAACATTTACTCACTTGGTATTTTTTTTTTTTTCACAAGTATTTTAACCAGTTTTGGTTTTTGAGCACCTAATATAGACAAAGTCTGCTATTTTATCATATAATCTGGGGTATTTCTGTGACATTGTCTGCCACAGGTGACAGTATATAGATTTTTAAATTTGAGACTTCAAAATATATTTTAATTTGGAAATTGCCAAAGACTATATATAAATGTTGTAGCTTGCATTATGAAGCACAAATAGAGTTCGATGGTTTCTTGATGGATTTTAAGAATTTTAATATATATTTCAAGGCTGAGTTTGGTGCTGCACATCTGTAATTCCAGTGATAGGGAGGCTGAAAACAGGATCGCTATGAATCTGAGCTGTGTAATGAGACCCTGGATCAACTACATATGTACATACATACATACATATACATACATACATATATCACATTTATTTATTTTTTTAAGATTTTTTTTATTTATTCCTCTTCAACTTCATTTATTTGTTTGTGTTATGGCTGGCTCAGCCTGCCCTGGGGTGGGGGTGCACAGCATGTGGTGCCAGGGATTGAGGAGCGGTCGCAGGACTGGCCTTAAGTTTCTTCCACAGGTGCTTTAGACCATTGAGCCATCTCGCTGGCCCTCACATTTATTTTTATCAATGAAACACATGGACTTTGTTTTAGAAATCTAAAAGTGCAGGAGGTTTATAATGAGAAACAATAATCCTGGGTCCCATCTCTCAGTTTACCTATCCAGAAAACTTATTATTTTTTTCACTCTTTTTTTTTTTTTTGTCTTTTTGAGACAGGGTCTCGATACGCAGTTGAGGCTGGTCCTGAGCTCACTTTTGTAGCCCAGGCTGGTCTCGAACTCGCACCAATCCTCCTGCCTCAGCCTCCCCAGTGCTGGGATTACAGGCGTGAGCCACCACGCCCGGCACTCTTTTTACATTTGTATTTCACTTAGTTTATTGATTAACTCTAAATATGCTTATAATATTGGATGAATCATTTCTTGACTTATCAAAAGTCAGCATTCTTGGTTGACTCAGAGCTATGTTAAATAAGGATCCAGCTTATTTGTACTGAGGGCTTCCCACTTCCAATGTGCCTTTACTTTCAGTTGTTTTCCTCTTGTATTGCTTCTGTACCCCAAAATGACAAGTTATGCCTTGGATCTGGAATGTCCTCTTCAGACCTTGTTGAAGCCTTGGTCCACAGCTTGGCAGGTATTGGAGCTGGAGTCTAATGGAGGGCATTAGGGCATCACTTCTTTCTCAGGAAACTTATAGTTGTCCATTCCCACTTTTTTCAGCCACTGTCATGTTAAGGGTCCTGATCAATGCATCATGGTCATGAAAAGAAGTAAAAAGCATAGAGTAGAAAAAGAAAGAGTATTAAAATTATCCTTGTTTTATTACTGTCCCTTTCTGAGGGAGTATCAGGACCTAGCCACATCCTTTTTTTATTATTATTATTTCCTTCTGGCCACCTTGGCAGGACAGGTCGAGTCCTCCAAACTCTTCCCACCAGATTTATTGCCTTGCCATGGGACCTACCTGCTCCCTTAAACAAAAGAAAGCAAGCAAACAAACTAAAAAACAAAAACAAAAACAAAAAGCAGAAAATGTTGTGCATCCAACAAGCCCATAACTGAAGTTTCTAAAATGATGAGCAAAGCTCATCTTACAAAGAAAGAGAACCAAGAGATAGAAGGACAGAGGGACAGTGGTTGGAGGAGATGGGAACAGGACACAAAAAGAATTAAGATGAACTAATGTATATGTACATGCTCCTAATGATGACTGGAATCTAAAGGGCTCCTTAGCGGCAGGGTTGGATTCCTGGAGTGCTTACTGGCCCCACCCCTGGGCGCACTGAGATGGCAATTGAGATTGGACGTGGTGGTGCAAGTCTTTAATCCCAGCAAATTGGAAGACTGCATACAAGAGGATCACTAAGAGTCTAGTCTACATAGTGAGACCCTGTAGTCCCTGTATTAAATACATAAAAGCAACAGCAACAACAAAAAGATGAACACTATTTTCACATGACATAGTGTAAGGTGAAGAACAAAAAAGACTTAAACTAGCTACCTCTACCCATTTTATAAAACAATACTCTTCATGAGGATGAAATCCTTTTCGTGTGTGTACTTCTAAAATAGCTCCAATTAATTGTTCATGGAAATCTATGAAAACCTAAAGCTAATAATGCTGAAGAAATGAATGCTTTACTTCTCAGTTAGGAAAGGCATAGTTGTCCACTCCCGCTTTTTTCAGCCACCATCATATTGAAGGTCCTAATCAATGCATTAGGGTCATGCAAAGAAGTAAAAAGCATACAAGTAGAAAAAGAGAGTGATAAAACTATCCTCGTTTATGGATAGCATAGAGAAATTTTGTATTAAAAATTATATGAGGAATCTATGATGGTGCAGTTGAGCTCAGCAAAAGTGTATTGAATTTAACAAAGTCCCTGTATAAGATCAATCAATATAAAATATCAATTCCATTTCTATGTACTAAGAAACAATGTTAAAATAAAACTATAGACAGTGCCACTTACAGTAGCATGAAAACCATAAATATTTAATAATATACTGAGAAGTATATTACAAAACATGTACATTGAAGGTTGAAAATAATTCTATAAAACTTTAATAAGATATAATTAAATGGAGATAATACTTTATGGTGAAGCTTCAGTGTTATTAAGATTCTATTTTTTCCCAAAGTAACATATATATTTTCTAAAAATCCAAAATTGATAAATTGTTTTTTAAATTATGGAAATTAAATAATTTAGAAATATCAAAATGTTTTTGAAAAAAAAAGAAAGCCAATGTTGGGGTGTTAGCACTCTGATTTCAAGATTTAGTATAAACACATCAATAAGAAAATACATTCTGTAATGCTAGACAAATCAATCAATGGAATCAAATGTGCTATCAGGAAATAGATACTTACTTATAAAATCAACTGATTTTCCACAAAGCTACCAAAGCAATTGCATAATATGAAGGAGAGCTCATTAGGAAATGGAGTGAATTCCTAGAGCAATTTATTTTTTTTCATTTTTATTTTTATTTTTTTTAATTGCTGGGGGTTCTTTTTATTTTATTTATTTATTTATTTATTTATTTATTTTATTGTTTAAATTTAACACGAGTTATATTACATATTTTCATCATCAGATCAGTTTAGATTAATACATATAGGTATATAAGATTGATCAAACAATTAAACATTAACCCTTCTAAATCAACATTATTTTTTTTTTTCTTTTCCCCTTTCTTTTCTTTGAAAGTTGACATATTGCATATTGTCCTCACAATCGTTCTACAGAGTACAGTGTGTGGGCATGACCCACCTCCCTATTGATGTTGCTTAGGAAAAACAAAAAAAAAAAGGAAAAGAATATACTTCTCTTTGGACTAAGAGGAAGCAGGTACATATACAGTCAAATGTTCTGCAATTGCAGTGGGCCACCAGTGAAGCTTGTGATGTTGGAGGCTATTGAATCTAAGCCTCCTAAAGCTCATCTCACCAATCTAGTAAATATACTTTTTAAAAAAAAATTTTTTAAACCACAAAATGAGTAATAGCATTTATTTGCATTTTTTGAAAAATATTTTATATCTTAAATGCTATTAAATGCAATACCACTGCCACTTCCCCCTGCGCCCCCCACCCACAAGCACAAGATCACTGAGTACATGTTAAGACAAGAAGAGTTTCTTATTAAAAGGACCTGAAGATTTAAGAATTAAAGTGCTTTTAAAGGAAACTGCTTTTTTTAATACATTATAAAATATGTGTGAGAAAGTAGCTAGAACTGAATTAAGATTGAATAGTTATTTATATCTGTTTCCTGTTTGACAATGTTAAGCCACATATTTTATAGCCAACTTCGGATACAGCTTCCCAGAATAACCTTGATGTGAGGATCTGGTGGAGGGAGGACCCCAGAAGTACATCCTGCAATTCTCACTCCCAGAATGCAGGAGTCTGTTAAACTCAACAACCTCAAAACAAACAACGAAAACGTCACTATCCCATTTCCTCTATAAAGCCCTTTTTGAAGCACCTAAACACAAAGAGGAAAGAAAAAAAAAAAAAAAAAAAAAAAAACATTGAGCTTATTTAGAAATAAAGGCATACTGTGATATAAAATTAAATTAATAATCCTTCCTTTTTAAATTATGCTGATTTTCCCTCACAGTCTGAAACACGCACAATGTAAGACTATGACTAACACAAACATGACACCCATAACATACTCTTAATGTGTATGTAACATCTTTAACCAGTATCAAGATATTAATCCACAGACTAATCTTTGCCAGACTGGTCAGTCATGAAACAGGAAAACCTCAAGTTCTAGACAAAACATAAACCAAAACAAAGAATTTAACAATCCCAGCCCAACTTCCAGAAATGGGCAGTGCAAGCCAGTGACAGTCAAAGAGAAAGGCTAAAGATGGCAGCACAGCTTTATAAATCCAGTCTTTGAAAGTAGCCCTCAAACACGGGGGCACATTTGGTAGAGAGAAGAACAGGGGAAGGGAGAGCAGGTGATTAGGAAAAATTCTACCCCCATGGGCAGATCACCCAAAACTGAGTCTGCACTAGTTGGCCTATGTTGTTGAATGGCATTTTCCCCATGCCCACGTTGAAGCCGTAAGCCTCAAGTGTGCTAACATTTGGAAATAGGACCTTTGGCAAATAACCAGGCTTAGACAAGTCATGAAGATCATAGCTCTTGGAAGAAGAGGAGCAGAACCAGTGTGCACTCGCTGCCATCTGAAGAAATGGAGAAAGGACAGCAAAGCACAAGCCAGCACAGGGCCCTCATCAGAACCCAATGAAGATGGCAACCTAATCTCAGACTCCCAGCTTCCAGACTGATGAAAAATAAATTCCTGTTATTGAAAACTTATCCATGAGATGAGATTCCAGTTGTTCATTCTCTGGAGTATTTCCCATGCAGTTTGGATTTAGTTCCACAACTCTGCCTACTCCTTTGCTGTCAAGATTTCTACCTATTTTCTGTTTTTTCACTTTGTTTTGTTTTGGTTTGGTTTGGTTTGATTTTGTAGCAGGGAATGAACTACTCAGGACCTTGTTCTTGCCACGCAGGCACTTATGTCACTGAGCTATTTGACTTTAGTTTATATCATGGTGATATACAGAGTCTGGTTTTAGTCTTCAGCATGTGGACAGGCAGACTTTCATTCAGTGAGCCTGGTTGGCCCCTCTGTCAAAAGTGGCTGAGAGTGTTTGTAGTTATGTCTGCATCTTCTAAATTAATCCACTGATTCTCAGGTTTGTTTTGTTTTGCTAGTACCTTGCTGATTTTATCACAGTAGCTTTGTAGTATAATATCAATTTGGGGATTGTGATGCTTCCTGCCTTGCCTTTGCTGCCCGGGATTGCCTTTGCTATTCTATACCTCTTCTGGTTCCAGATGATTTTTAGGAATGTTTTCTCCCGATCTGTGACTGTTCAAGACTGCATTAAATTTGTAAAACAGTTTTGAGAGGAAGGCCATTTTCATAATGCCAGTTCTTCCTATTCATGAGCATTTTCTGAAGTCCTCTTTGATCTCTTTTTTTTCAGAGTACTGTAATTTTCACTGTATGGATCCTTTACTTTCTTTGTTAGATTGATTCCCAAGTATTTCTTTCTTTTGGATGCTATTGTAAAAGGTATAGTTTCCTTAATTTCACTCTTGGTGGCTTTGTTGTTTGTATACAGGAATGCTACTGATTTTTGAGTGTTGACTTTGTATCCATCTATGCTACCAAATTTGGTTATTAAAGTTAGAAGTCCTCTGATCGAGTTTTTTTGGAGGAGGGACTCTTCTACATAAGAGTATCATGCCATCTGTGAACAATAAGGTTCACTTCTTCTTTTCCTACCCTTATTTTTATTTCTCTCTCTCGCCTAATTTTTCTAGCTAATATTTCCAGACCTATACTGAATAAGATTGGTGATAATGGACATCTTTGTCTTGCACCTGAATTTAGAGTGAAAGCTGTCAGTTTTGGTTCATTTAGTATGATCTTGGCTTTTGATTTGTCACAGATGGCTTTTATCAGATTGAAGTAAAGACCACCTATCCTGGGTTTTTATCATGAATGAGTGTTGGACTTCATCAAAAGCTCTTTCCATCTCTACTGAGATGATAACATGACACTCCTAGATTTCTTGCTGTACCCCTGACTTCCCCTACAAGCTCCTGGCCCCCATGCCAACCTGTGCACTGTACACATCTACACGGACACTTCCTAGACACCTCAAAGTCAACATGTCCTAGACTAACCCCTCTAAAACATGCTTCCCCTTCCATTTTGCACATTTTAGCTTATAGTTCCTCACTGCCATCATCCCTGTCACCAGCACAACACGAGGAAATCTTATTTCTCCACTTTTGCTCATTAAATATTCCTTGGCACTGCCCATCCTGTCTCTGCTCCTGAAGCCCCTGGATAGGCCTTCCTCACTTTCTATCAAGACAGTGAAATATTTCCTCTGATTAGCCTCCAAGTCCTCCAGGCCTGGCCACTCCCAGGCCTTTCTGGCCATATGCTGTCATGCACATCCTACAGAGGCGCACCATACTGCCTGTAGCTCCCTCTACAGCATAGGACATGCATCCCTTTGCTTACATTATGCCCCTGAGATGTACAAACTTTACAGAGGTTTTCACCACACAACCTTGGAACACACTTAGAGCCCTCAGCTCCACCAGCAGCACCTCCAGGAACCCCTTCCCAACCCTTAGGCTTCAGTGCCTGGCTTCCTCTCCACTGAGTCCCCACCCTGCCCCTACCACTACTGTGGCGATTACTGTATTATCTTAAAATGGCTTGTCTTTGCTGTCCCCAGAAAATATTTTGAATGCATCCTTGGGTCCAACATTGTTCCCAATAGGTGAGACACATCTAAACATGTTAGAAGAGAACTGCAAGGAAGTGCCTCTCCCTCTCAGTACCTCACTTCTGCCAATCTACTCCTTTAGCCTTTCCTATTAAACATGCATCCCTCGTGTCTCAGAGGCTTTACTTAGCTTAAAATCCTAAGAGGCCATCCTCTCTGTTAATCAGCAGTTCTCTATCGTCAATGTCCAAGTCATAGCCACACACTAACAAGCACCAGAGGATGTCCTCGGCCTCTCTGGGTCAATCAGTGTGCTGGCATCCTGCCAAGAGCACAGCATGTAGAGAAAGCTGCAGCATATGCTAGCTCTGAACTCCCCCTGGCTACCAGCACCACAAAAGCCTGGACAACCATCCAGATCAGCCTCTTCTCAGCACATATAAGAAACAGCAAGCCAAGGAAGGGATTCAGAGTCCATCCAACTGAGTATTCACAAAGCACAGGTATAACCCTTCCCTCTTCTTGAATCCTGGTGTGGGGTCCATCGTGTAATTTCTCAGGAAACTTTGAATTTACCAAAAAGGCCACGGGGCAAATAGGGCTTTCCAAGGTCAAGAAATACCGACCTCATTACAAGCTGGTCAACTTGCCTCTGCCTTGCTTTTCTTTTCCTTTCTTCTCTTGTTTTCTTTCCTTCTGGTCTGGCAGTCAACGTGAAAGACAATGTTTTTTTTTTTTTAAAGCTACATCCTTATGAACTATTTTCATGCTAAGAAAAAAAAATTCTTTCACTCAACACGATGGTAGAAAGCTCAAGTAGGCCAAATGAAAGCTTGTCAAGGCACTTCCAAGGAGATCGCCAACCCTGGGGTAGGGCACAGCAATGAGCCTTTTGCTCTGCGTGATTCCAAGGGACAGTCCACACTGACATCCCCTGAAGCAGAGGGCAGGTTCTAACTATACTTACTTTAGAGAAGTGCACTGTAATGACTTGCAATCTTATGTGTGCAAAGAGCTGGTCCACACAATTATTTGAAGAATGAATAATAAATAATGATTTAGAAATCTCTGAGTTTCTTCTATTGGCCAAAAGAAATGAAGGTCCACAGTATAAGCAAAATCAGCCCTACACATCTAAGAATAACTGGTACAACTAAGCCATCAGGCAGATATCAGAAAGCAAACTAAGCAGGCAACACTGTGTTGAATCTCCTGAACCCACACAGCATTCAGTAAAAATGTTTCAACATTACTCCAGCAAACTAGGAAATTTTTCTCTACAAAAGACACTGTCTCATTAAGCTACTTTGTGCAACCTAATTAATTTCTTCAAAGCCTTTCATGTACAAAACAATACACAGAAAGAGCTAAGGCACAGGTTCACAACTGTTTACTCTTTTTGGAAGCAATATGCTCTGCTTTTAGAAGGTCATCTAGTTTTCATCCTGTGATGCCATCATATAACGATGGACAAGCCACCACCTTCTATCAGCTTAGCCACTAACAGCTTTGTGTCGCAAGATAAGCATCTATCAGGATTGGTCAAAATGACAGTGGTGATGAATTATGAAGCTGAGTCACACCTTTTTACAGGGGATCAGGAGCACTGCCCAAGTAATTACCTATAATCAACACCAGCCTAGGAAAAGACAGAGAGATTAAAGAACTGAGAAAACAGCATCGTGGAAAGAAAAGACATGCTCATTCAATTCCAACCTAAGTGGTTCTCTGCTAAGCCACAAGAGAAAACTAGAAATGGGCTGAGTTTATTTTTTTATTTACTTTTATTTATTTATCATTTCAATGTATTTAATACAACGTCTACAGGGTCCCACTACACAGATGAGATTCATAGTGATCCTCCTGTTTTCAGCCTCCCCACCATGTGCCACCACGCCCAGACTCAGTCACTGTCTCAGCACACCCTGGAGGTGGGAGTGAGGCCAGCCCTGCACACTAGGGATCAAACTCTGGTCCCTGTGCCTGCTTAAGCAGGCATTCTCTAGTCCACTGAGCTATCCGGCTGGCTTTTGATTTTACAGTAAATAATGTAACTGACATAAAAGATCATCTTCTTTAAAACTAGGATGCTGTTATAGTTTATGTCTAGTTGTCCCCCCAAAGCCTCATGGAGTCATTGGGCGGGGACTTCTAGAGTTTGAGACTTGATCCGTGATCCCTGGGATTGTGGGTTTTAGTACTGATGGGATTATGGGTGGAAGTACTTCTGGGATTATGGGTGTAGCCTAGGGCGGGAGTTAAGGCGGAGAGCCTGAATGTAATATAAAGAGAGACAGAGAGACAGACTGGAGCTCTAGCTGTTGCTGCTGCTCTGCTGCCCTGACTGACTGGCTGCCTCTGCTGCCATTTTGCTGCTGTTCTGCCTCCATGAACTGGATGCTTTCCACCCTGCTCCACTCAGCCTTGGGCTAGCTGAATATGGACTGAAACCTCCACAAACTGTGAGCTAAATAAACCTTTCCTTCCTTCATTTTGAGTGTTGGGTATTTGTCCCAGCAACGAGCAAAAAGTAACTAAGACAGATGCATTATAAATACTTGTAGAAGGCAAGGAACCAATGAGATCTGTATGAGTATTTATCTAACGTAAAAGAACTCTGGGCTGGGAGATAATGTAACCTGAAAAATGCAAAAATGAAATATAGGGATGGGAATATACACCTCCCATGTACAAAGCCCTTTAGTTGACCCCTTACATAGAAAACAAAAGCCACCTTACACTAAAAGAGAGGATGCTAAGCTCTGTTCCTGTGAGACCCTGATGATCTGCACCTCCCACAGAGGTATTTCCATACCCAGAACAGGTAATAAGCATCCTACCTACTAGCAGGAGAGCAAAGAGCATTCTTACTAGGGATTGAACTCAGGACCCTGCACTTGGCAGACAGGCGCTTATTCTACTGAGCTATCTCCCCAGCCTAAGATCATTCTTAATGTCATGATATGCTCACAATTTTTAGTCATGGGTATTTGCTATATAGCTTGTTTACACAACTCTCTATTGTATAAGGAATTTGAATTGATTTTCAATTACATATTTAATTACTTGAAGCTTTAAAAAAAAAAAAAAAAAAACACAGAAAGATGTGCAAAGCATTAAGCATTCTAGGTCTTCTAGCCCTGTCATCAATAAGTGATTCTGAGGATGACCTAAAACAATAGCTTGGGTTGCATATTTTCTTTTGTGACTAATATTAATACATATACTATAAAGAACTTGACAGTAGTAAAAAGATAGCCTTGTTTAGTACAGTAGCTCTAACTCAGACAGAATTACGATGGTTTTATGAAAAGTGTAAACATAGTCACTGAACAGAGTACAGCTAGCCATATTGGGAAATTATACAATGGAACAGAGTAAAGCGAAACATCTCAGCAGTTAGGGCCATGACCTTAGTACATTTTCATTACTGCACTCCTTCCACTCTAGGAACTTCTGTTCCCAGGGAAGCCTAGTTATCAAAATTCTCAGGGACAAAATTACTTTTGGGAATGATCCAAACTCTACTCCCAAGCATTGTTTTTTCTTTCTCTTCTTGCATTTACTCTGTCATATTGGCTGGGAAAGGAAGTTTAAAAAGGATGTGAACAGGTTTAAGATGTGAAAGGGGTTTAAGACATACAAATGGTTTTATGAAAAATTTCAATTCCCTAATAAAACTACAAATTAACAATCACTATGAGCACAATAAAAGATAAATAAAACCATTAAGATACTATTTATCTTGGGGGCTGGGGAGATAGCTCAGTAGAATAAGCACTTTCCTGGCAAACCCAAGGATTTGGTTCAATCCCCGGTTCCACAAAAAATAAAAAAATTAAGATACTGTTTATCTTAAGTGGTTAAGATATTGCTTTGTTCTGCTTCACAACATCTATGGAGTCTAGATAGAAGAAAGTAATTACTGTCGTACATAGCTGGTAGATGTACAAACTAGTATTTTTTTTTAAGATGTATGTATATATGTACATATTTGGTACAGGGTCTTACTACGCAGCTCAGACTCATAGTAAGTCCCCTGTCTCAGCCTCCCCTGCTCTGGGATTACAGGCATGTGCCACCACACTGGACTCAGTGTCCAGCTCAGCATGGGGCCGGCACAGCATGAGGCAAATGGGATCAAACTGGGGTCCTTGCTCTTGCCAGGCAGTCACTCAGACTGCTGAACTGTCTCCCCAGCCCCAAACTAGTATGTTTCTGGAAGGACACTAGTAATGTTGTAGGTGACCAAATTAGATAAAAATATTATAGGCAGTCAGATAGGGCCAGGCCCTCCAGGGCAACATAAAAAGCAACTTGACTCTACAGCTTTGCAAGTGACAGGCATCTCACCTGTGGGCCAGACCTTAAAACAAAAGAGCAAAGAAATGCAGCCGCCCCCTCACACAAAGTCTCAGGGATTGATATCCTAAATGAGTATCTATCACCCTAGAAGAGCCTAAAGGAGTCAGAAACTCAACCCCAACAACAATAACAAAAAAAAAAAAAAAAAAAAAAGCCTTATTCTGTATTCATGCCCACTTCCTACATGACTTGATTCCCAATTTGCTCCCAATTCAATCGATTTTACCTGAACAGTGATGCTTGTAATCTCACTGGTCGACCATGACTTTGTCCCACCTCATAACCACCTAAGCAAGTTCCCCTAGTTTCACCTTAGGTCCGCCTTATCACATGGTTTTGCCCTATAAGACCCCTAAAAAAGACAATTTCCCAGGCAACCCACGAGGGTCTCCCTTTAGTTCTCCTCTAGGACAGAAGCTTTCTTTCCCAATAAATATTCTATTCTAAACCTCTGTCTCGTTTCTAAAATTCATTCTTTGGTTTTAGAGAACACAAACTCGTCCAAGCATTTTTTCAGGTTAAAAGATCAGTTTTTCTTTCCACATCAGTAACATGTATTAAGGGTCAAAGACTGTCCACACTTCTGACTCTATAGTTTTGTATTTAAATTTTTCTTTTAAAGAAATACTCATAAATGTTTGCATTAGACACGAATGACAGCCTATCCGGACACCCTCCCTTAACGCAATCCCAGCCCAGGTCCCCAAGAACCAGATACACAATCCAAAGTAGAGACACCTGAACCCACGAAAAATTCAGCCACAGGTAGGCTAATACCTCACCCCTGACATGAGCTACACAAACTGCCCAATGTCCTCTCTGCTAGGAAGTCTTATTCTGAAAATAATCCATGCTTGTCGGCTAGGGATCTAAGGGGCTGTGAGTCAGCATTAGGGCCAGTAATTAGGTGAACTGCAGAACTCAATTCAACCTGAATATGCACACAAATTGTTTGCTTCATTTTTATTATAGACATATACTTCTTTCAAAATTAAAAAGACATGCAAAAAAAATTCAGTCAGAAATAAGCCCAGTACGGATTCCTGTTGGTAGAGACATAGGTGTCTTTTTCAAGCCCACACAAAGAACAGACCACCAGCAGAGGAGGAAAAGGTACTTGTTTTCAGACCACAACTGTTGTTTTCCTCCCTCCTGGTGGGTTTCCTTGCGGAGCTGTGCATACATGCAGGAGCACTGGCTTGCGGTACTTACTGCGTAACAGTAAGACCTTTCACTTGCACAGTGCACTTAGGTAGGTGCAGGAGTGCCTGGGAGACACCAGCAAGGTCGGCTTTTGGGCTGCAGAACCACAGGCACTAGCATGTAAGGCACCTTGGAAACCAATCCATGCTTCTATGATGCTCCTTCCGGAAGGGCATCATGATTTTATTTTGTTCATTTGTTATTTATACCTAGTCTCACTTTTCAGTAAGGATATGAGGCAACTTCTAATTAAAGAGAAAACTGAAATGTTGGAAAAGAGCAATCACTAATCTGCAAGGACTGCATTCCACAGCTGCATCCCAGTCTCTCAGGAGAAAATGCTGGGTCGTGAGCAGATCTTAACTTTAAGTCTACAGTGTCCCTAGAACAGTTCCAGAACACACAAATGTTCCAGGGCACATAATTCTGACCGGAGCTCAGCTGACACAGTAAAGACCCAAAATCAGATTTTCCTACTTCTGTAACCCCAGAATGCATGCAGTTTGTCCTCACCAGAAAGTAGGCAATCAGTTCCGGAGCCAATACCAGCTAGGTGTTCTCTATTTCATTTAATTCTGACACCACCTTCAGGTGAGTGTTACATTACACAGGGTAAGTGTGTGTGTGTGTGCGTGCACACACACACACACACACACACACACACACAGAACATGTAATATCCTATTCCTTTACTATAATATTGTGATGAGATGCACTACTAATAAACTCGCAAACAGAACAACTTTATGTGTAATGAAAAAGTTGAATCTTCTCAATATCTATGCAAATAACAACTGGTAAGTACCTCTGTGACGTTTTCCTGTTAACAACCAATCAAGTAAAGAGACTACTTCACGAAGAAAAGGAAAGCGGAGCCTCCTATACTGCATCACACTTTTAAAAGTGTGGCTATAGCAACTGATAGGTTTCTTTTAGGTGTGAAATTAAAACTGTCACTAACATATTTTGAAATATGAACCACAGAAATCAGTGCAGAGGAGAGCAGCAAGTGTACTCACGCTGCTGCATACACTTTTATGTTCCTCTAGGGGCACCTCATGCCTTGCAAACTATGCTTCTGGCTCTCTACTGAGGGCAGAGCAGCCCATAAGTGACAACGATCTTGCAGGGAAAGCTGACAAGAGTGCAGCCAGGACCACCGACGACCTGGCAGCCATCAGGCCTCACTGCAAGGAAGGTACAGCCTAGCATGTGAATAGGCAGGAAGCTGGTTGTAGTCCAACACTTCTGCAGCCATTCCTGGTCATTTATGCCAGAATCATGAGTATGTATAAGGAAGCTTACAACTACAGATCACTCCTAAAATGATTTCTTTCCAAGGCTAAGAATGTAGTTTTGTAGCAACTCGGTATTACTGTTAATATGCTTGGACCACATGTCTCCTCCTTCCCAGTACTGAAATTAGCTGAAATTCCCTAAAGTGACAGTAAGAAACATGGATTAAGGAAAAGGAGAAAAGAAAACCAGCCAAGATCCTAATAAGTTTTCGTGGCTAAGAAGACATTCAGAGAGTCTAAAGTTAACCATATCCTACAGATTCTCATACTCCAAGGGAGATAAAGGACAACAGCAACAAAAATCTCTCCCATAGCCGGGCGTGGTAGCTCACGCCTGTAATCCCAGCACTCGGGAGGCTGAGGCAGGAGGATTGGTGTGAGTTCGAGACCAGCCTGGGCTACAAAAGTGAGTTCAAGGCCAGTCTGAACTGCATAGCAAGACCCTGTCTCAAAAAAAAAAAAAAAAAAAAAAATCTCTCCCATATCTTCAGGAAAATACAAATGGGAGCAACCCACCCTCTGGCAACCAGGACAACTAGTATAAGAATATGTTATGCTGCTACATAACATCGTGATAAAACTACAATGTTGTTTTACAGTTAGAAAAAACAAATCTCATTTCTGGCCAGCAACTCAATAGCACTGACCATAAATCACTGAACAAGGTGTGTGCCGGTAACACCCTCAGCATTTCCACCCTTGTTACGGGTACAACAAACTCCATGAATACACACGAGAGTATACAGGAAGCACTGGAAACCACTCAGCTCCCTGGAAGCCTTTTCCCAAGTGAACCTAAATGACTTAGCTTTCAAGACTGGCACAAACCTGAGTCCAGATCCTGCAGCAAAGCCCCAACAAGCACACTTGAGCCACTGTCCATGAGACAGGTGGCAAGGGGTCTTCGACGCACTTCTGCATACGGTATACCTTGCACAGGGCTTGCATCTTCCTACTCTGCTCCTACTCCCACCGTAGCTTCTCAAGTTTGAACACTGACTGCATTTCTCTGTACAAGCAGGAAAGAAAGCAGCAGCAGCACAAGTGGAATGAAGTGATTTCTCCAACCCCATTTCCACAGTGTGATCTCAGTGTTTTATTATCACAGGACTGCATCGACAATTAGGGGACCACTCATCCTTACATGGAGTTCTAGAACTCTAAGGTGTTTTCTTTAGCTATGTCTAGCTGCTCAAAGTCAGGTCTCTCACTTTAGGTGCTCCCACAACCAAAGTCCTGAACAAGCCCTAGAACACATGGTCACAATAAACCAACCGTACTGCTACAATGCTTATCGTAGACATAAACACGGAGAGAACACAGTGTTCTGGTTAAGCTGATGTACTATTTAACAAAGAAACAAGGGCCAGAAAGATGGTTCAGTGGTTTAAAGTGCCTGCTTAGGAAAGCTTAGGCAATCGCATGGACCACGGTTCGATCCCTGGCACCACATGCTGTGCCAGCCACCCAGGGCAGGCTGAGCCGGACATAGAAAGAAAGAAATGAAAGAAATGAAAGAAATGAAAGAAATGAAAGAAATGAAAGAAAGAAAGAAAGAAAGAAAGAAAGAAAGAAAGAAAGAAAGAAAGAAAGAAAGAAAGAAAGAAAAAGAGGGAGAAAGAGAGAAAGAGAGGAGAGAAAGAAAGAAAGGAGAGAGAGATCCAACTTAACACACACACACACATTTCCTGCCTCAGAGGGCCAGGGTGCTACAAACACAATGAAACTTAGAAAGAGGCTCTGACAGTCCCTTCCCGACAACACAATCACAGCATTAGAAAAACAATTCTAACAGCACAGTGCAACACACCTGTTTAACAGATGAAGACCAGAGCAGGTGCAGAAAAGTGCCCCAAACAAATAATAACTCCATGCTGCCTGCACTCTCAACCCTAAAGGACTACCAGCAATACTCAAACCACCAATCTCGGAATCCAGCATAAGGATCAGACAACGAGTAAGCTCTACACCTCTCTGCATCTCCTAAGTGGCCAAAGCCAAAAAACAAAACTAAATTTCATGGCCGGGGATAAAGCTCAGTGGGATTAGGTGCCTGCCTGGCATGTGCAAGGTCCCGAGTTCAATCCTCAGAACCATAAAAACAAATAAATAAAGTAAATTTCTCTTGTATCTGATTGAATTTCTTAAGGGAAGTGGGGGAGAGAGGACAGTTCACAACAGATGCTGCTCTCATTTAGAAGAACTATGACTCAGCTGGGGGAAAATAGCATCGGCCACATCAGATGGTAATGCCAAGAGGACTTCTCTAGGGACCCAGAGGAGAGCCCTGGTCCAACATCACCTCATCACTAGTTGCATCCTTTCTGTAGGAACATGCCTGGACTATGTGTCCTATAGGCAATGACACTTTCTTCCTAATACATTATACCTTTATTTTATTGTATTATTTATTTATTTATATCTGGATTATTTATTTATTTATATCTGGAAACAAAACTCAGTTTCCCACTTGCCAGACAGGCCCTGTGCCTCAGAGCTATCACCCCGACCCAATACATTCTAATCTTGTTTTTAAGAGTCCTATGTTAGAATTCACAATGCAGTCAAGCATGGGAACTTACTAGGTTAGACTTCCATGGCACATTTCAAACCTATCATACTAACTGAGGCTTGCATTTTCTGGAATAATCAGTAGATTCCTAAAGGGTTAAGCTCCAGAACCCACCACTGCACTTGATCTACAGCAGATAGTCAATAAAGATTTGTCACACTGAACTGCACCAATGTGCACTACTGGGTACAGAAATACCTGGGCTGAATATGCAGAAAGCTCCAGAAGTCTGGGTTTCACATTACTGTATTTGTAATCATTTAAAATATGCACTGCAAATAGCTTCACAGAATATCTAATCTGGTCCACCCATTCAATAGAACAGAAAATAAGCTCCCTGAAGGAAAATCAACCATCCTATACATACCAGTTACATAGGTTATAGAGCCAGATCTCACATAACTCCCCTTATGACTATGACCTTTTCTGGGAGAAGGGATGTTGCTTACTCTTTAGGAAGAAACAAGCAGAAATCCCAATAAAATCTAGTAAACTGAATTCCCAAACTGGGGTTTCAAATTAATGTGTTCCCAGAGCAAAATGTGCCAAATTAATGGTTTCATTGTTTAGTTCCTGTGCTAAATTCATCTAGGATAAAGCCTGTTTGTAGCACAAAGCCTTTCCTGAAAATCAATAAATTAATGGAAAACTATGAACCCTCACGTGCACATGAGCCATTTCAGTTAGAATCTGATACCGCACCTATTTAAGAGGTCTATATCCCCAATGAATGTGTCAGCATATAAAACGTGCATCTCATACACACATGCTAAAGCCAAGCAGATATTTTTGCCTCTTTAAAATGAGATTCAAAGCCAGGCATGGTGGCTCACGCCTGTAATCCCAGCACTGGAGAGGCTGAGGAAGGAGGATTGGTGCGAGTTCAAGACCAGCCTGAGCTACAAAAGTGAGCTCAAGGCCGGCCTGAACTGCATAGTGAGACCCTGTCTCAAAAAGACAAACAAACAAACAAACAAACAAATAAATAAATAAATAAAATGAGATTCAAGTCATCACCTAAGCTCCTATAGCTGAGGACTTGTGAACAGAAGCATAGGGAAGGAGGCAGAGCAGGAAGGAGGGAGGGAGGGAGGCAAGGAGGGAGATTTCATAAAAACAAATTTCATTCAATTTCTTCCTTCAGGGGCCTGGCAGGATGGCTCAGTGGTCTAAAGCGCCTGCTTAGGAAAGCTTGGGCGGTTGCAGGGACCGCGGTTTGATCCCTGGCACCACATGCTGTGCCAGCCCTGCCCTCAGGGCAGGCTGAGCCGGCCATAAAAATAAATAAATAAACAAACAAAAGTTCTGAAACAAAAATAAATAAATAAATAAATAAATAAATAAAATAATTCTTAAAAAAAAAAATTTCTTCCTTCAGTTGAAGCAAAGGCCCAGAGTATAAAACACATTGTCCAGGGTCATCCAATTAAGCTGCAGCACCTAAATCAGAACCTGCTTTTCTGGAGTTTTTCTGAGACTCTTAAAAGCCCCCTTACTAAAAAAGTGTTTCTGCTCTTTTTTTTTTTTTTTTCCGGGACTGGGGTTCAAACTCACAACCTTGCATCTGCCAGGCAGGCACTTGTGCTATGGAGCTATCACCCCAGCCCCTCTGCTCTTAAAAAATAAATCAAACCCACTACCTATTTTCAATCCTTTGTCAGTAACTATACCCCTATTTCATAGAACATGTCTAAAGGTTACTAGTTTGGGTCCTGGTTCTCATTACAGCAAATAATTCTTCTTTCCTGTCTCTCATAAGTAAAATATTGGTACAATGTACTGATCTTCCCTGTCTGCCTGCAGGGCTGAGAATCCCTTCTTGTGATTTCACTGAAATGAACTTTTTCCTTCACTGTACCTTTGAAAGTTGTATCAAATTCCTAAAGTTGCACACACACACACACACACACACACACACACACATACACACACACACACCCCTCATGTTCCTTTCATATTAAAAGTTTAGGCAGGAAATTAGATGATGAAATTCAGTGAAATAAAAAGTCATTTAAAGCCCTTGTGCCAGTCATTTGGGAACATAATGGGCCCAAAGGGTGTTGCCGACAGCAATAAAGTTTCTGGCTTATCTTCTCGTCCACTTGGGGAGGGTGGGAAAGCAGGATAACACTGTAGCAAATTTTCCACTTTCCCACTTTCAAGCAGTGGGGGAAATGTTAAGCAGGGATTATAGGTCCAGCAGCACAGCAGTATTTTTTTTAAACACATTAACCACAGGCTGAAATCAACAAAGCAATTATAAAAACTAGAGATATAAGAAATAAAAATGAAGTCTAATACCATTAGTTTTATGACAGCCCAGCTGTAACAAGCAGTTTGCACTGTGAGTCTGTAGCAGATAAAGCCAAGTAGTGTGGCAGTTCAAAACTCCCAGATGGCATGTCACCATTACTGCTAACAAATAAACTAAGATTAAGCAGACCTATCTTACAAAGAAACTTTTGTTTATAAAGATTTTCTACCTCATCAGCATGTTCAGATAAACAAAAGGAATCACATAATTGCAAAAGATAAAGACAAAGAGATGGGGGAAAGTAGCATTTTAATCATGGAGAGCAATGGAAGGTATAGCACCAAGCATAGGAAACAGGACAGGAAATAGGAAACTGGAGCAAGCCATCTCATGAGCCGATGAGGCCCCAAAGGTAGAATAGAAGAGCAAGCCTCTGGCCTGGAAGACTTCCCAAACTGCATCTACCAGCCATTCACAAATACTCACTGAATGCTCACTTCAGGTCAGGCTGTGTTCCGAGATGCAAGAATGGAACCAGTGAAGCAAGCAGAGAGATAGACTCCACGGGTGCCAATTTCCAGTCTTGACACTACCTTGGGGCTACAAAAATGTCCTTCCACCATAGCACCTCCAGCTCCCACATCTGCAGCCGAGGTCACCTGCCTTGCTTGCCAGATAAGCCTTCCATGTGTTCAACTCTCTTCAACCATTTGTTTTTCCTGACCACTGACTTTGGAGTCAGGGCAACTCTGCCTTCATCGCCACCTCTACAGACTACTTCAACGTATTATCAAAGACCAGACTGCCTCACTTGAAAATTCCTGAAGTATCTCCTCCTTCTGCTCCTTCTTACAGTTGCTCAGGAACTCTGACATCTTTTGCCTGCCCATCTGTGGTTCTCCCGAGAGCATAGGGTCTTCCCTCTGACAGCTGGCCAGTACCTCCATTCCATCCCAGCCAACAGCAACCGCACCCTTCCCTCAAATAACTCCCTATAATTCTTGGCTCCTCTCTTTCTTCCTCCATAAGGAAATTCCACTGGCATGGACTCTGGAAGATACCCATGCTCTGATCACTTACTAGCACCTCCACTTGCGACCCTCTCAGTTCAAGCCATGTTCACATTACACCAACTGCCAAAGCTTCCTCACTCACCTCCAGTTTTACACATGTGTCCTCCTACAGTCTACTCTCAAAGCAGCAGTGACAGTGACCCTTTTAAAAGGCCACTTAGAGCCAGACATGGTGGCACATCCATAATCCCAGCACTTGGGAAGCTGAGGTAAGAGAAATTTAGTGAGCTCGAAGCCAGCCTTGGCTACAGAGTGAGTTCAAGGCCAGCCTGTACCACATAAAGAAACCCTGTCAAAAATAAATGGCTGAGCTGGCCAGATAGCTCAGCGGACTAAAGCATCTGCTTAGGCAGAATGTAGAGCCAGAGTTTCATCCCCAGCTTGCTGTGCCGGCCCTGTCCCCAGGGTGCTATGAGACTGTGATTAAGACTGGGACTTGGTGGCACACACCTGCAATCCCAGTGCTTGGGAGGCTGAAAACAGGAGAGTCACTAGGAATCTGATCTGTGTAGTGAGACCCTGTAGACGCTGTACTAAATACAAAATAACACATAAATAAATGGCAAGCAAGTTAGTCACTATCATTCCCTACTCAATGCCTGCGAGGCAGCCAGTTACTCAGAATAAAAGCCAAAATCTTTAAAAGGGCACAAAGGCCCTAAAGGATCTGGGCGGAGGGGTTTGCTGACACAGTCAGGCCCCCACCCCCACCGTGTGGTCTCCTTTACTCTCCCACTCACTCAGGCCACTCTTTCACTCCAGCCACCAGCCTCCTGACACCTTCCGCAAGAGACAAAATGCTCCTTTTTCCGAATCCTTGAGGTCCGCTCCTGCTACCAGGGCCACCCTTCCTCCCTGTGCTCCTGGCCAACTCCCTCACTCATTCAAGACTTTTCTCAACTCTTCACCCCTTCCTCGAAGCTCACCTTGACCACCTCTTTCACGCTGCAACTCCCCCCATGCAGTCGCAGTGCCCTTCACCTGCTACTGCTATGTCCTAAAGCAGCACCTGTGGGCATTCAGCTTCAGTCCACTCAACTTTGTTTTGTGCTTCTCCTCCTTATCATAGAAACTGCAAAGGGAGAGAGTTTGTCTGCTTGGCTCCCAGTTTTATGCCAAGTGCCTAGAACACCTGTGTGTTGAGCATTTCAACAATCGTGTTGCTAGGACTGTTCAGGGGATATCTGCCCCAAGACCACCTTTTCCAAATGTCACCTCCCTGCATGCATTTTTATACATATAAAAAGTTAGGTTTTCTCTTTCAGAAATTCTTCTCTGAACTTTTGTATCAACACCACTTCAAGGATTTTAGTACACTTGTCAGTATTTTTTAAAAAATATTCCTTAAATTAACAGAATTTAGGGGCTCTTTAGCCTTCTTTTAATGGACTTAGTACAGGGTACGGAGGGTCTCAGTACATAGATCAGACTGGTAGTGATCCTCCCGTTTTTAGTCTCCCAAGTGCTGGATTACAGGCATGTGCCACCACACCTGGTCTCAATCAATGTCAGTGTGCCCAGGGATCAAACCTGGATCCCAGCATCTGCCTAAGCAGGCACTTTAATCACTGAGCTACCTAGCCGGGCCCTCTTTAGCCTTCTTTATTGTATTTGTAATTCACATAATTTCCTTTGGAAAGTTTATGAAATTTTAAAAATGCCACCAAGAATGCTGCCTCTAAGACTACTTAGAGGACACAATTGAGGGTACAAGAACAATCTTTAATCAAGAATGGTAAATTAGTACACATGCTACACTTGTGTCTCAGTTACTTTTCTCTTTTGCTGGAATGAAACACCTGACTGTAGCCTAGCTAACATTTCAGGAAACATATTGTAATGAATGGGGCCCAGGGATAGCTGTGGTCTGTTACTGAGAGTCCTGGAAAGCTGGGAATCCAGGTGATAGATAGCAGCTTTACTTGTGGAATCTCTGTTGCTTTCTCCCCTGCTTAGAATGCTAATGGTTGACCCCTGTGTGAAACTAATGATAGGAAAAGGATAGAAGTTGATTGAGATCATGGTCACGTTCATGACTAAGCATATAATCCTCCTTTACTTTAATGATTACGCACGAGATCATGTTCACTAGCCCAAAATAAAGCTGATTTGCTTCAGAGGCTCTTGGCTCACGGAGGGACGAGTCTCAGTGAGTCCTCTGAGCTACCTTCATCAGGTCTTCTCATTGTTCCTTTCAGCACCAACACATAACATTACAACTTGTAACACCTAACACCCCAAGTAAAGGAAAGAAAGATTCGTTTAGGTTAGTTAGTGGTGGTTTCAATCCCTACTCAGCTGGCTCCAAGGCAGACAGGGACAAGGCAGGAAGCAGCCTTTGGGGGGACACCTAGACACAAACCATGATAGCAAAGGTCCTCACAGAGACACAACTGCAAAGATCAGCTCCTACTGAGTACCATGAGCTAGGCACAGGCAGCTCTGAGACTGCAAAAGCTACAGTGCTCTTGCAAAGTTACAGTGGGACTTTGACTCATTTCAAATTTTGCACATAAAATGCTATATATTATACCACATTCTCTCAAATTTCTACAAGGATGTATCTAAGTCTGCCAACAAAACACTAAGAAAACAATTTTATAAGAATTCCTTGCCGGGCTTGGTGGCTCATGCCTGTAATCCCAGCACTCAGGAGGCTGAGGCAGGAGGATTGGTGCGAGTTCGAGACCAGCCTGGGCTACAAAAGTGAGCTCAAGGCCAGCCTCAACTGCATAGCGAGACCCTGTCTCAAAAAGACAAAAAAAAGAATTCCTTTCTACCAGCTAGCAATCACATCTATTCCATATATTTAGATATACAGTACTGGGAAAGAAGTTCCCTTGACAGCTTTTATGAAATGCTAGAGACCAACATGTTATGTATGTGTGTGCTTCAAAACAGTGCATAACTTACTAAGCAGTTGCTAGGTACCTCATGCCACATGAAGCATTGTACAGGTGTATTTGCTCATTTGATCTCTACCATGCCCCTGTGAGGTTGGGACTGTCATTATCCCCATTACAACAAAGAAGGTAGAGGTTCAACAATGCTCAACAACTTGATTAAAGTCACAGAACTACTCAATAAGTCCAGCGTTTATTTTAGAGCCCTTGTTGTAAGCCCCTCCCAATGAGGGTTCTGGCTTCCAGTCACACTTCTCATGCCTGACAGAGATTCACATCGTTAAGTTCCAGCTGCACCAGTGCTTCCCATACCTAAACATCTGAACTCCTCCCAGGATCAGAGCAGCCATGTTTACCAGGAAATCCTGCCTCTGCTGATGAAAACACATTAGGAAAATCCTCATTCAGAATACGGAAGTTAGAGATAAGAGAGTTGGTCTCTCCCCAGGGCTTGTAGCAGATGACCTTGACATTGACTTCTGTCCACCTCAGACAGGGAAGCAAACAATGTGAGTCTGCTGAGAAAAAAAGCAACAAGATGTCCTCAGGAGAGAGACATAGATCCTGCAGTAGGTCACTGAGGCCACCTGGTTTAGGTTCCAGACTTCCTGAGCATGACACGGACTTGACCTTGGATTTGGTATGATAATCCCAGAAACTGGAAAACCAATTCCCCATTTGTACGTAGTGGCTTCAGTAGGTTTCTGTTACTTCAGCTAGGTCTGATTACCCAATACTAAATGATAAGAGCACGCCAGGGAAAAAAGACACAAACCATTTTCTGGAACTTAGTGTAGATCCTATGACTGTACAGAAACTGACAATACTGATTCCTACTATTCCTTGCTGATTTATTCTTGCACGCCTTCTTTGATCCTTTTCTCATAGTTGTATTATGTCTACTTTATTACTTTATTTTTTAAAAACTTGAGTGAAGATTTCCCAACATCCTAAAGCAAGAACATTGCAAATTTTTCTGTACCTGCTTTGACATATGCTTCCCAAGTTATTGGTTTGGATGTACCAAATCATACCATTAAGTCATGTTGATTTCTCACTTTTCTTCTCCTTGGATTATACAGAACTAATGTTTCCAGACAGTCTAATTCGCAAACCATGGATTCTCCACATCAATGTGCCTCAAAGATCTTCAGGCATGGACATCATCTAGATCTCTACCCGGTCCCACCACAGATCTATCCAGTCACGCCTTGCAGCTGAGCTACACGAACTTTAGTTTTTTGTTTTGTTTTGTTTTGTCTTGTCTTGTTTTGGTGGGGCCAAGGTTCAAACTCATGACCTTGCACTTATCAGGCAGGCACTTGTGCCTGGGAGCTATCTCCTTGGCCCCACGAACTTTAGTTTTTGATGCTTTCTTTGTTTTATTTTTTTGAGATGGGGTCAGAATTACATAAACTGTAGTTTTTTCTTTCTTTGCTTTTTTTTTTTTTTTTGAGACAGGGCAGCTTGGTTGCTCAGGCTGAGTTTGAACTCATGATGTGGTTTAGGATGGCCTTAAAGTCCCTGTGATTCTTTTGCCTTAGCCTCCCAACTGATGAGATTATTAAGGTGTGCAACAGGTACCTAACAGTTTTTGTTCTACTACCTTCTAAATTATTGTTATTATCCATATTATTTTATTTTCTGTACCAGAAATCAAATTCAGGACCTTACACCTGACAGGCAGGCACTTATACTGCTGAGTTATCTCCCTGGCCCTCTACGTTATTTTTTAAAGCTATAAGCCCTTGTATATTTTTTAATTGACATGTAATTTGATGAGGCAAAAATGGCATAATTTGTAATTTGTCAGAATATTTATATTTACAAATAAAAGTATTACTGTTACATGAATAAAAGGGCTGGGAAGATAACTCAGTGGAATAAGTGCTTGCCTGGCAAGTGCAGGGTCCTGAGTTCAATCCCCGGTACAACAGAAAAGAAGAAAGAAAAAAGCAAAAATTCTCTAAATGTCACTGAAATTTAAAAAATAGTCATTTTGTAAAAGGAAGCTACTCATTGGTCTTATATCTTTTTTTAATCTTTATCTTGAATTCATGGATTTCCATGACACTAAAAGAATTTTAATATTAACGTAGGACAGCTTTGCATTCCTAAATCTTTTACTGATTGCTCTACCAAGCTTCCCTGGACATGAATTGTGCATGCAATTAACACTTTAAATTCTAAATACTCTTTAAAAATGTTTTTCTGCTGAATATCTAAATCTCTGGTCCACGATTGATCAAAATAAATATGTAGTAAATGCTGATAAATCTATTGCAATATCAAAAACTAAACTTTCTGGTAATGCATCTAAATACAATGACAATGAGTAGGCTATATGCACATGTACAGTAACATAACAGGATAATTATACATGACTAGAATGTAGAGGTAGTCCAGCATAAATTCTGTTCCTGTTATTTTTTTACATGTATTTTTCTTTTATGTACTTGGTATAGGGTCTCACTCTGCAGCTCAGACATGTAGTGATCATCCTATCTAAGTCGGCCCAGGGCTGGGATGACAGGCATGCACCCCCAAGCCTGGTCTCAGTGCCCAGCTCAGCATGCCCAGAGGCAGGGCCAGTGTGGTGTGTGGTGCCAGGGGTGGAACCCTGGTCCCTGTGCTTGCCTAAGCAGGAGCTTAGTCTGCTGAGCTATCTCACAGGCCCCATATATTCTACATGTAGATATAAACTTGTTCTCATAAATGAGCACATTAATGTTTTGCTGCTATGACATATTTAATTCTCTTGTCTCTTCTTAGTTATATGACAAAAATCACATCATGACATAATTTTAAAGATCAGTTTGACAATGTGAGCAGATCAGCTTCAGTGCTATGGAAAACCAGAAACAGAACATGGTTTGGTTTGGTTTGTCCTGTTTTGTTTTGTTTTTCAGATGGGGTCTTCCTGTGCAGTACAAGCCAGCCCTGAGCTCACTTTGTAGCCCAGGATCGTCTGATCTTCCTATCTCTGAGTCCTGGGACTCTAAGCATGCACCATCATGCCTGGCTTTCAAAATGGTTTGCTATCTGCTCGGCCCAGAGTCACTCTCCTTCTAAGCACCAATTCTGAATGTTTTGTTTAGTGCCCTTGAGGCACCAAGATTTAGGTAACTGCAAGTTAAGGTTGTGGCAAAGAATCTGCCCAAATGCCAATGAGTACCTTACTACCCCATCACTGCCCACATACCTCCTCAAGCATCTTCTGTATCCCAGGGCTATGTATATGCCTGTTCTGGCATACCAATTAGAGCTCTATTTATTCATTCACTCCACAAATATTTACTGAGCATCTACAACATACCAGACATCAATCTGGGCACTGGACATATGGCAGTGAGCACAGCAGGGAACTCGCTGCACCCCTGGCCCTCTCCAGCAAGAGCACATGATTTATAGAGTCTGTGCTTGGAATGAGAGCCAGGGCTAACCAAGCAGGGAGCCTGAGCAAGTAACTCTGATCCCCCACCCCCCAAAACTATGTATGTACCTGTTTAGTCAACAGGTGCTGTTAATTGCTAAGCACTTACTAAATGCCATATTGAAAACTAAACCCAAAAGAATACTGAGAATGCAAAGTGGTTCTCCACTCTGAAATAAGTGTAATGTCACCCAGATCACTTTGTGTGACATATTAAGTCGGTTTTTTTTGTTTTGTTTTGTTTTGTTTTGTTTTGAGGTGCCATCATGTTTATTTGAATTTTGGAGCAAAAAAAGAGTAGTAGATGTATGCCTATCTTTTCAAGGTAAGAGACCTAATCCTGTGTCCAAAGACTTCCACTGAGCAACTCCTCCAGTACAAGGGGGTCTGAGTCATCTTCAACCAGCAATAAAAAAGTAAAATATAAACTTTTATTTAGAATTAAAGCAAATACTTCAGTATCACAAACACAACACTAAACTTCAAGAAATATACTGCTAATTTGAAGTGAGTGTTTATGGGGGCAATAACAACATGAGGACAAACCCAGAAGAGAGGACCAAGTCTGCTTCCCCAGTGGAACACACTGAGGGGACTGCCACTGCAGGCGCTCCCTCGGCAGCTGGGCCACTACTCCTCCTCGCCACTACTCCTCACCAGCAGACTCTCTCTCTCGAACGTGTAGGCCATAAAGCAGGCATCGGGTCTCTTGGAGATGCCCTGGTCTCACAATCTCAAAGCCCAAAATGCTGAAGGTCCAGAGCAAGGCAGCTCTGTCCTCCCGGTTCTTATGGAAGCAAATGAAGACATGGTCAGCGTGGAGCTGCTCCTTGGAGATCTCGAAAAACTGTCTTTGCTTTCTTCGGATAGAGGGCCGCCTGGGATCTCAAAGTAGAGGATGCCCCCGCTCCACGCGGCTCTCCAGATAATATTGTGTTTGGTATCTGTGAGCCTGGACTGGATATTTAGAACGCTCATCTTGTTATTAGACATTAGTTCCTATTACATTCAGCCGATTATCAGAGTAAAATGAGTTAGCTGAAAGACTCTGATCCCACCGACTACTCCCTCGTCCACCTGGGATACTCCGGGGTGGATGAGGAACATCAGAAGCACCACCGAGGCCCTAGACCCAGGTTACTACAGCAAGTGAAGGAGACCCTGGAACTCTCCCGGCTATGCATACTAAGAAATGCCATGGCATGGCTGGCATGAATGGTGGCACTAGCTTCATCCCCGTCCTTCTCTCTGGAGAAGCAGCGGCTGTTGAGGATCCGCTGCAGGGAGGATTTCACCATCTGGGTCCAAAACCAAGAAAACCTCCGCGGCGCCAAGTCATTCTTTAAATACATTTGAATTCTACAAAGCGAAGGCCAAGTCAATCCCAGGGACAATTAATTTTCTGGATGTAGGCCCGGCGGGATGGCTCAGTGGTCTAAAGCGCCTGCTTGGGAAAGCTTGGGCGGCTTCAGGGACCGCAGTTCGATCCCAGGCACCACATGCTGCGCCAGCCCAGCCCTCAGGGCGCGGGCTGAGCCGGCCATAAAAATAAGTGAATAAACAAATAAAGGTTCTGCAACAAGAAAAAATAAATAAATAAAATAAAAAAATTCTTTAAAAAAAAAAATTTCTGGATGTGCTTTAGGATCTAAAACATAATTTTACTCCCAAACCACAAATATCAGTAAACTACACCTTAGCTAGTACTACATTTTAGGGCGATTTTTAATGATTGACAAAACTAAATTACCCTATCAAGAAAAAAAACACAGGCGTGGAGGACCAAACATTTGCCAAGAAAACAAAGTCAAACATCCATAAAATCAACATAAAAAGGCACATTTCATGGGTGGAAATTTCCATCAACTAGAACTATTCGTGTGAAAATGAAGAGCCTCTCAGCTAAAAAACAAAGTATTGTAAGTCCCTATGTTAAGTGACTCTAAATGTTTCTTAAGCATTAGAAAAGAGCCCTTCCACCCAACTACATAGCTACAATTCATAGGTCCCAAAAGAAACTTCACAAGGTCCCTTGCTCCTCAGTAAAGGATCGCCCCAATGCAACTTAGTGAAATTCCAACTCCATTTTTAGTTATGCAAAAAGAAAAATGAATCCACACCAAGAGATAAGAAATGTGTATATTACATATAGAGAGGCAGACAAACAGATAGTAGGCAAAGCAGAGAGAATGAATTAGAATTTCTTCTGGACTAATGGTAGAGTTGTCAAAACCACTGTTTTGCACTATTAACCCTTGAAAAAAGAGGGGCAACTAACAGGGTGGAAAGAGTCACTGGAGGAAAATGGCATACATAGCTGGCTGGGCCACAGCCAGTGATCTAAGCAGAATGATCACTAAGGAAAGAGTTAATACTATAATCTAGGGGGACAAAAAATCACGGAAGGCTCCATCTCCAATGTATGAAAATACTGCAGTCAGGTAGGTGAGTTAGAAATATCATAGGCAATCAGACAGGGCTAGGCCCTCAGAGGAGATAACACAGAAAACAAGATACCTTACAACTGTAGGAAGGATGGATGCCCCTGCTCTGGCCAGACCTAAAGACCAAGCATCAAACAAATGCTGACCTCCCTGCTGGCATCAGGGACTGATATTCTAAAAAGGTATCGCTCACCTTAAAAGAGCCCAAATGAGTCACTAGCCCAATCCCCAACAGGAAGAGATCCTGTCCGGGTATTCACGTCCTCTTGCTGGGTGACTTGCTTCCCCATTTGGTCCTGGATTTAATCAATTTCACCTGAGCAATGGTGCTTGTAACCTCATTGGTTGACCATAGTTTTATCCCACCTCCTGTCCATCTAAGCGAGTTTCCATGGTTTCCACCTTAGACCCGCCCCACATAGTTTTGCACTATAAAAGTCCCTGGAGGAGACAGCTGAGGACTACCCACTCAGGACCCCCTTCCTGTCCCTCTCTTGGACAGAAGCTTTCTTTCCCTCAATAAATATGTTCTGCTCATTACCTCACTTTGTTCCTAAAATTCATTCTTCGGTTTTAGATAACACGAACTCGCTCCAAGTTACTTTTTCCTATATCATTTGGAGGTTCCTGGTATCATAATCATGAAAAAGCAATTAGACAAACCTTCAAAATTTCCAAGGAATAAAAGACCAAAAAGGGGGGGGGGGGTAACTATTATAGATTACATTTAACAAAATTACATTTAACACTGACTCTGGAAAGTGTAAGAGTGTGGCAGCTAAGAATTGAGAACCCCAGAGCAATTGATCTTTTCCTTGAGTAGAGCTGGGCAAGTGCCCCTGGGGCTTCTGTACGCCCTGAACAGTACAATCCTGGGAGATGTGCAACAGACCCCAGCTTCATACATCTCTACCTGCCCACCTCCAGGGTCAGGCACTAGGCCAGCGAGATAGCTCAGTGGTCTAAAGCACCTGCAGAGGAAACTTAAGGCAAACACTGCGACCGCTCCTCAATCCCTGGCACCACATACTGCACACCCCCACCCCAGGGCGGGCTGAGCCAGCCATAACACAAACAAATAAATGAGGTTTAAAAGAAATAAATGTAAAAATCTTTTTTCTTAAAAAAAAAAAAAAAAAGAGGGGGGTTCCTAATTGAGCCAGAAGGTCAGACATCAGTTAGCATCCCAACCTGGACTTCTAGTCAGCACCACCTAGGGTGTCCACCTCTCTTCTTCTGGCTCCACTTGTTAATTCTCAACTCAGAGAGGACTCCAGATAAATGTAGGTCCCTTTGAGAACTCTCGCCTGTTAGTCCTGAAGAGAAGTTCCAAGCCGTACCCATGTGTGTCATTCTAACCCAGAGTTCATCTACACCTGACCACAAAAAGTTCATGTCAAGATCACATCCCTGGACTGGCAAGATGGCTCAGTGGTCTAAAGCACCTGCTTAGGCAAGCTTAAGCAACCAGGGACCATACTTTGATCCCTGGCACCACATGCTGTACCAGCCCCACTCCCAGGGCAGGCTGAGCTGGCTGTAACATAAATAAAAAATAAAAAAAGATCACATCCCTGGCCTGTTTGCATTGGCAGGGTTCAAAAAAAAAAAAAAGATCCACAATTGTACTACAAACTGGTGGCCTAAATCTACTTCCCCTCCAACCTCCTGACCAGAACCAAATGCATGTTGTTTAATATCCAAAACAGTCTAGAGCACATCACAGCACTCCTTTTGTTCCAGAAACTCCGTAACTTCTTTGTAACACATCCGCACATTTCAGTGCTGAGAAAGCACACCATCTCCCGTGTTGCACTCATAGAAAACAAAGGCACTGTCTTCTTGGAGCAGAAGGTTGGTTCTAGACACTGTTGTTTTCCCTATATTGCTATTTAAGTGTATCTTAAGCTTTGGTAGGCATCGGAATCACACCAACCTGTATCTAAGTTGTCCTATATGGAAAAGATGGGCTCCATTTTCCTTACATCTCCTAGTGAAGGCCCACTAGACAAGCACTATTGTTTGTTTTGTTTTGTTTTTGTATTTTAGGGAAGGATCTCCAGGGTATTCAGGTCTCACTACTAAATCAGACTCATTTACAACCTTCCAAGAGCCGAGATTACAGGCATGTGCCACCACATCCAGTCTCAACTGCCTTTTTAGTGTACCCCGGGGGTGGGTCTGGCATGGCAGGCCCAGGGATCAAACCCCTGGCCACTATACCTGCTTATAGGTGCTTTAATCTGCTGAGCTATCTGGCCAGCCCAGCATCACTGTTTTTCAATGCCTACAGGAAGTTTCACCTACTCCACATCCTGGAAGGGAAAGTGAATAGCACACGTAGAATAATTTTTTTTTAAACTTTGCTTTTATTTTATTCCTTTTTAAAGCCATGGCCTGGGGCCCAGTGGGATTCTCAGTGGTCTAAAGCGCCTGCTTAAGAAAGCTTGGGTGGCTGCAGGGACCGCAGTTTGATCCCAAGCACCATATGCTGCGCCAGCCCTGCCCCCAGGGCAGGCTGAGCCGGCCATAAAAATAAATAAACAAACAAACAAAAGTTCTGAAACAGGAACAATAAATAAATAAATAAAAATTCTTTTAAAAAAAAATTAAAGGGGGCCCGGCAGGATGGCTCAGTGGTCTAAAGCGCCTGCTTGGAAAAGCTTGGGCGGCTTCAGGGACCGTGGTTCGATCCCCGGCACCACATGCTGCGCCAGCCCTGCCCGCGGGGTGAGCCGGCCATAAAAATAAGTGAATAAACAAATAAAGGTTCTGAAACAAGAAAAAAATAAATAAAATAAAAAAAATTAAAGCCATGGCCTCATGGCCCTGGGGGTGGGGCTGGCACAGCATGTGGTGTCAGGGATTGAACCACAGTCCCTGTGGGCACCCAATCTCTCCTAAGCAGGAGCTTTAGACCACTGAGCCATCTCGCCAGCCCATAATTTTTGATGTCTCTAAGGAATGGTCGTTATTAAACTTCCTACTGCTTAGTTCCGCATGCACCCCCTATCCAACAGCTCCACTTCCATGCATTGGCCTCAGTGTATCTGTCCCACTGAAGAGCCATTCTGGTCTTGCTCATTCCAGAGTATGTGTCTGCACTACAGAAAGCGAACGGAGTTTCCTATTTCCTCACTTTTAAACGCTGTTTACTAGTGCTCTTTGGCAAGAATGTTAAAAGCACCTGGGGGGGAAATAGCCCTCAGGCTAACAATGCACCATTGTTTCTCATCTCATGAGCAAACCCATAATCTTTTTAAATTTCCTCTTCTAGTTTTTGTCTTACTTTGAACTCAGCATTTATTTTCAGTAGGAGCTATGAGATGTTTTCCATTTTGTCTTTTATCTGCAATTTACAAGAGTGTTCTGCCCCAGAGTTAGTCTACTTTGCCAAAACAAACTACCAAGGATGGGTGGTTTGATTTTCTCAGAGTTCTGGAGGCTGGAGTCAGAAATCAGGATGAAACAAGGTCAGGTTCTGGTGAGGGCCATGCTCACCTCACGCATGGCCACCTCGTCACTGTTCTCAAGAGACAGAGAGTGAGCCTCCTGCATAGCATTGCTAAGGCCCATCCTCATGGCCACTTCTAAACCAAATTGCCTGAGAAAGACCCAGCATCAAATCCCCATCACATCAGGGCCTTTGTATATATTTTGTGAGGACACACATCAAAGCACTGTATTCTCTTTTGAAGGTCAATTTCTATTGGCCTTAAAATGAGTCTATGGACAGAATTTCCTTATAAGATGAATATAAACTGAACACTGCCAAGCCTCAGATCCAGACTAAGTGCTAGATATTTGTGGGTGAACACACACAATTCTTGATATCATGATTGCCAATATTTTCTGGTTCTAGGAGGAAATACAGAATAAGCCCTTATTTGCTGGTGTTACATTCTAAGACCCTCAAACGATGGCTAAAACTTCAGACAGCCCCACACCTATCCATGGTATGTTTTTCCTATACATGTATATCTAGGATAAGGTATAATTCATAAATAAGATATAGTAAGAGGCTGATAAAAATAACCAACAACAAAATAGGATAATTATAGCAACATTATAACAAAACTGCTTATCTTGTAGTCTTTGGGATCATTATTTATTTATTCTCTTGTTTATTTATTTTAAACTTTATTTATTTATGTTATGGCCAGCTCAGCCTGCCCTGGAGGTGGGGCTGGTGCAGCATGTGGTGCCAGGGATCAAACCCGATGTCGGCCCCTGTGGTTGCCTAAGCTTGCCTAAGCAGGCGCTTTAGACAGCTGAGCTATCTTGCTGGCCCAATGTCATTATTTAAATACGGGTGACTTGAACTTTGTAAACTCTGTGCCACTAGAGTAGTTAACGTGATAACACAGATGGACAATCAGTGATCAATGGCAGGCAGCATACAAAGCACAGATGTGCTAGACAAAGGGATGAGTGGCATGCCTCTGGGAGGAGTGGGATGACATCATACCTCATGTGCTACTGAGAACAGTACACAATTTTAAACTTACTTCTAGAATTTTCCATTTAGTGTCTTCAGACCTGTTCCCCACGGTGTTGCCTCACTGTGGCAGCTGCAGACGTGTCCCCAGTAGGCACAGCTGATGGACAGCCACCCCTAGCAGCCACGGCAGCAGGTTCCCTGGATCACTGGTGCCAAGGCTGTGGACTTCCTGGGCTGCTGATAACAGGCACCTAGCTCAGAGGTCCTGCAGCTGGGCCTTCTCCTGCTCCCAAAAAGGAAGGCTCTGGAGCTCTGAGGGCCCAGCCAAGACCCTCTCAGAATGTCACTGTCATCTAGAATTCTTCCTCCTCGACTCCCTTCCTTCCCACTCTCCCTGACAGATGTCAGACCACAGCTGGCCTGAAGGTTCTGGCTGCCTTCTCTTGTGCTGTCCTCAGAAGTCAGAAGAACCTACTCAACAAATAAGTTGACCTAAAGTAAGAAAAACTGTTTCATTCCCAAGTATTATCTATTCATCCAATTCCTCTGAGACAAGCAACTAAAACAAAAGAATATTGGATCATTTCTCTGAATGTATAAATAAGAACCAAAGTGTATGAAAGGTACTATGAAACTGGAAGAAACTGTTCACAAGAAAGGGGAATTGGAAAGGGAGAAGGGGAAAGGAACAAAGGGGAAAGAAACAAGACAAAGGTGCTGGGGAGAGAGTGCAGTAGAATAAGCACTTGCCTGCCAAGCACAAGGGCCTGAGTTCAATCCCTGGTTCTGCCAAAAAAAAAAAAAAGACTCCATACTCTTACATGAAAAGTATCATAGTATTTCTCCAGTGGGAAAAAGTGAAATAGTGAAGACCAGAATTTGTAACAGAGAATGGGAAACAGAAGAAAACATTCAAATGAGAAAGGGAACAAGGCCTGGGAAGGGGAAAGAAAAGAGAAGAGAAGAAAGAAAATGGAAACAAAGCTTTGGTAAATTTTTTTTTCTTATTTCAGAACTTTTGTTTGTTTGTTTATTTATTTTTTTATGGCAGGTTCAGCCTGCCCTGAGGGGATGGCTGGCGCAGCATGTGGTGCCGGGGATCGAACTGCGGTCCCTGCAGCCGCCTGCAGGTGCTTTAGACCATCCTGCCGGGCCAGCTTTGGTAAATAAAGAGGACAAGAAAGGTTGAAGGGAGGAGAGGCGATCAGGGGTAAAAAAAAAAAAAAAAGGAAGAATCAAGAACTATCATCTACATGTGCACACTTCTCCCATAAAATTAATCCAAAAATAGTCCATAGAAGGAATAAAGAAAAAATTTCAAAAATTCAAAAAACAACAAAAAGGAAACTTTTTGTCCCACCTCATTCCCACCCAAGCCAGTTCCTATGTTTTCTCCACAACCTTAGACTCACCTCACCACATGGTTTTCCTCTATAAAAGTCCCTGGAAGAGACAGCTTCATGGGGACTCCTACTTGGGAACCCCCTCTCCTGTGTCTCGGACAGGAGCTTTCTTTCTCTCGATAAATATGTTCTGCTCATTACCTCCAAAAGGAAGGAAGGGAGGAGAGAAGAGAGACGAGAGAGAAAGAAACCTGTGCTCATCTTACTTTAATATAATTGACTGCTCAGTCACTCTGCATTTTCCATGTCCCAGCACAGTCCTGGGAAAGCCACAAGTACAAACAGGGCTCCTGTC
>PVJA010012057.1:0-32702 GCA_004027025.1 Myocastor coypus
GCCATTGCTCAGCCATTTTGCTTTCTGTGAAAGCCTGAGAGAATGTTTTTCTCTGGGTGACTCTCCTTAGTTGCTTCAACAATTTTGTTGAGTTTTATTCTGGTGGCAAAAAAGATGTATGAGCTTTTGCATGCTTCCATGATTGACAACTGAATAAATTAAGTTTTTTCTTTTAATTTTTAGTGTTTTCAGTTAAATAATACTACAGTATTTTTTAAAGTTATGATTATGGATCCACTGAGGTTTTTTTTTTTTTTTCTTTTGAAGGATTTATAGTCAAGTTTGGAATATATTCTAGACTTCATAGGGTAGCATATGTTTCATTTTGAAACTAATTGCCATTTTAAAGCTAATTTTCACTTTTACTCAAAGAATCAAACATCATGTCTGAGAATTGTCAAATGAAGAAATACTTAATGCATTTAGCTTGTCATTAGTACTTTTTCCCATTTTGTGAATTTTTACATTAAAAAATGCCTGGAAGGGGCACATTCTTTAATAAAACAATAAGTAAAAATATTTCCTCAAAATGACATAGTTATTTAAACAAAAATACTTTTAAGAAATATTTAGATAATAAGTTGGCATTGAAAGTTTATCAGAAAGAGGGGTAAATACAGTAGACTTTGTTAAACTTCTTCATTTTCACTCGACTCTTGCCTCAAGAAGAATACATCCGCCATCACTTTGACTTTTGTAGTTTGCATATGATATGCTTTAGCTAATTGAATATAGCAAAATATATGTTATGTTTGGGCCAAAATATCAGATACAGTTATATTTCTGTCAGAGCCCCTTCCATGTCTATTCTGTGCCAATAAAGCAACACGATTCAAGAAGGAAGATCTCTTTCAGTTTTGACCTAAGAATGTGCATCCAAGATCTGCTGTCAGGTCTGCTGCCTAGCGTATGCCTGTAGCCAAGCAGGCGCGAGCACATGGTGCTGATCAGAAGCGAGTGATTGTGCTCTTAAGCCACTAAGAGTTTGAATTACTTCTCTAGTAAAAGCTCACTAATATGGGCATTAGAAACTGTAGCTCTAAAACAAAAAACTGAATTATTAAGATTAATATTCTGTGTTACTGTAGCAATAAACTGAAACACCTCAGTAAGTTTTCTTCACATTTAGAGGGATGTTTAGGATGATCAGACTTAAAATACAGGCTGTGTGGCTTGAAGATATAAAACAGCATGAAGTCTGAGAAGCCCAGCTGATTGCCAGGTAGGAGAAACAGCTTTGTAGATAAGGATGCCCTTGACAGAGAAGACAAGTAGTGCTTTCAAACATGAACTCCAAATTGTAGGTGCAAGGGGTTAGATGCTCCACATTGAGGCTGTACATTTTCAGCCAACCTGCAATTTGAGCGGGAAACTCCAGGAAACATTTTCACAATGGGTAACAGAATAACCAGACAGACTGGTGAATACTGAATTAAAAGATAATAGACATGCCACACTGAATTTTAATATGGTACCACTCCATGACAGATTTTTTTAAAATCACATATCAAGTGAGGGTTATGTTTCTGTAGCATTTTATTCAATTGAGGTCATGTTTATCTTTAGACATGGTCATTTTGAAATTATCAATGGCTTGAAAGGTTAACAGAGCACTGGTTCCTTTGGCATAGACCTCGAGGAAGTGTTTGCCTTTATGAGAACACAAGTTCTGCTCTTTACCAGTTGTGGAACAAGACATATAAAAGAGATTTCTTAACAAAAAAATCTAGTCAGAAGAAGGGAAAAGGAGCCGGGCGTGGTGGCTCACGCCTGTAATCCCAGCACTCGGGAGGCCGAGGCAGGAGGATCGGTGTGAGTTCAAGACCAGCCTGGGCTACAAAAGTGAGCTCAAGGCCAGCCTCAACTGCATAGCGAGACCCTGTCTCAAAAAAAAAAAAGAAGAAGGGAAAAGGAAAAGATCACCCTACATCCTATTTTTACCCCTTGTTTGGAGTTCTTATCTCTTATTGCAAAGTGGTATGGACAATAATGTAATGAATTCAGAATCCTGTAATCAATTTAATCTTTATTTTCAGGGAGCACTGAAACGCTCAAGTCATCTGATTGCCTCTGCTGATTCGGTAATTGATTAACTAAGAGGCAGTTCCTGATTTCTGAAAATCCCTAAATGGAAACTAAAAGAAAGGAAGTAAAAGAGAATCCTTTATGAGTGAAAAGCTTCATTATTAGAAGCTTTGGATTCTGGAGTAAAATCTAATAGTGACCTTGCTAGCTGGCCTAAAAATAAATCAAGTACCAGATTTTAGAAATCCTCCTTCTCTATTACCCAAAGTCATAGCAATGACTCATCCAAAAAAAATTCTAAGCATTCATTGCTTGCAAAAATTATACCTATGCTATTTCTGAGAGGTTTCTTTAAATTTTAAATGTCTGTTTTACCACAGCGTGACATCTCTTCTTTAGGGCTTGCTTAACTTTTTTTCAAGTACTAAGTGATCTCTCACTTCTTACACTCTATCCAAATTCAACTTTCAAAGTTTCTTTGCAGCATGGTATAGAATTTTACTGTGGAAAGCAGTCTTCAAACTCACCTCTTGTCTCCTCTGTCACCAAATTCTAGAGAAGAAGTAGGAAACCTAGGAGCCTTGGGTTCCTAGTTAGGCTCTAGCAGATAACACAGCCCCACTATTGTTCTGCTTTTTATTCCTTTATGGAGATAGTTTGGGAAAATGAGATCTCACTACTGACACTTTGTGGCAGCGAAGGGAAAAACATCTTCAACAGTAAATTGAGCTTTTGGTGTTCAGTGTTTCTGCTTTGATGCTGCTGATGACACTGACTTCTACTAGTCATTTCGCACACATGAATCATATTATAGTCTCAAAATACTTTTCTGTAAATAGCAATTTCTGAGTGTGAATCAAGCTGGCTTTATTATTTCTTCCTCCCCAAAGAGTTTTCCTGTTCACACAGCATTGCCCAGATGTTTAGTGTCTAAGCTCATGCAGTATGCATGGTACGAGGCAGAAGTCTTAGGATAAAGATGAGAAAAGCCTTACCTCTGGGAGTCTTGCAGGCTGTGGACACAGTTGGGAAGGTGGCAGAAGGGCTTAGGAAGAGGTAGATGGACAGTCTGTACTTGCTGATGGCAACAAGCATTTAAAGGTGTTTTAGCTCATCTCTTCTTTGGCTGGGAAATCTGTGGCACAGGGTGAGGTGAAGTGAAGAAAAGGCCTGTTGGCAAGGTCCAGTTCACTCCTGACTGACTCCAGCCTCAAGGAGCAAAAATCAGTTCTCAGGAGAAATCCAGAGGAATACAGTAGGGCAGCAATACACCAGCACTGGTGTTGCCAAGAGGGAATAAACTCCTGGATCATTGCCGCCTTGAACAGAGATTCTGAGCATACACCTAGAGGAATTTTCAAAACTGGAATTAGAATACAGCTCTCCTTGGGCATGACCAAAAAATAAACAAAACCCTCTTTGGATCACAACCTTTGAATCTGACTCATGCACCAGTCTTTTCTGAGCTCTGGGAAGGAAATATAACGATCGAGGACTAAATCAGGTGTTTCGGTTTTCAGCTTTCCTTTCTCAGCAACCTCCATCTTACTTACTCTCCTGGGAGTGGTTTGATTTTTTTTTTTTAAGGCATTGATTTTAAAGAAAGACCACTTTATACAAGCAAGTTGAGGGGATCTGAGGTCTTGAAAGAGTCATTAGAAATTACTCTCAGCTCTTCCCTTAAAGCTATCTCTGCCGCTGGGACACATGGCCTGCTAAAGGGCCCCATAAATCTGATCACCCTCACCTTTTCTCTTCCTCCTTTCACATTAAAAATTTTTCTGATTTATCCATAGCTTTAGAAAAGTTAAGAAAAATGAAACTGAACAGAAGTGCTGCCCCGCCACTACCACCAGTGCACCACTGATGTACCTCTTGAATTATGTTTTCAGAGACTTACAAGTGTCACACTGGGTTGGCACATGTTGAGGTCATCTTCCTCCCCCTCTCTCCTCCCCCAGGCCCTCTGATAAGATAAGGACCCTCTAAGAGCCTTCAATCTCACATGCTAGAAATTCTCACCTAAAGGCACATGGCGCACACTGCTGATTCTGTCCTCTGTTCATCTTCAAAGCCCTGCCTTAGGAACCTTGAAATACAATACCTGCGTTTCATGCCCACAGACGAAGCTAAATGTAAGCTTTTTCTTACAATGTAAACTCATATTTTGACATCTTTCCCAGTTGCAGCAGTAGCTCCTTTACTATGTCATGTGCCCTATATCCCCATATTTGCCCCCGCATCTCAGATCTTCAGGTTATCAGATGAAAAGTGTCATTAATCTTCATCGCCTAAGGAGCGACTCCTCTTCCCCTGAAGAGTTGTTTAGAAAGGCAGTTAAGTGTGCAGTTCACTGCACCAAATTCTATCAGAGTTCCATTCTTGTTTCACTGGAAGGATTCAGTGGTGTGTGGTTCAAAATGGCTTATCAAAGTCTACTGATATTGAGCGTTCTGGTCTCACTCCTTGAATCGGATTACAAGTTTCTTTATGTCTGAGTCAGAAGGAACCAGAAAACTGACCAACTGAAACGGGGAAGCCTAGTTTGAAGGAGGGATATGGTCAAAAGAGTGACAGCTCCTGGAAGAGGGATAGGACGATTTTACCCTCAGAAAAGAGGACAAGGTACAGCTATCCAAGGGCAGTGGCCCATACTGATGAAAATGTGAGGAGTCACCTCGAGAGATAATTCTGTGGGAAATTAGCCTGAAAGGAACTCTGGTTAACTGGAGCTTTGGGTTGTGTGGGCCATGGAAATACACAGACAATGAAAACATCATCTGTTGCCATTCTCTGAGCAGCCTCAGCACACCGCAGCTTCCAGGCGGTATTTGTGTAATAAATGAAGTGCCGGCCAAACTAACCCTATGTTTTCAAACACACTCAAATCCGGGGGGTACAGCCACTTCCGTGAGCACACAGTCCTGACCTGACTTAAAGGAAAATGTAGGGCACCAGGGGGTCACAGTTCCTGGGGCTGCAAGCTGGGACAGGCGAAGAGGAAACAAGGTCAATTGAGCGGACAGGAAACCTCTTGGAGGTTGGTCTTTTGCATCGTCTCGGTCTTGCTCAACTTCTGAGGTCTCTGCCTGTAGGTCCCAGGGAGTCCAGGAGTTCGAGTCCTGGGGTGATAACAGGGGAGTCTCTTAGGGGCAGTGTCAGCCCTAGCGCCTCTGCCCAGAAGCCGGGTCCGAGCACGTTGCAGTGCAGTGATGAAACGCTCCCACAGCCCGCCGACTGAGCGGGGTACCTAACACAGGAGTGCCTCTGGGATTCCTGGGGTGCTGCCACCCTCTCATCAAATCGCCCCGCCAACTCCCGCTTACGCACCCCACTCGGGGGTGGTCCGGGGGTCGCCGTTCCTCTGTGCGCCGCAGGCACAGGCGGGGGGCCGAGGCGGGAAGCGCAGTGGGCGCGGGGCGCAGGATCCGCCGCCCTCCGTGGCTGCAGCTGCAAAGGCGGTGGCTGCGAGCCGGGCGGAGGGTGGAGCGGAGACTGGGGCCCCGGCCGGGAGGGAGGAGCGGGGAGGAGGGGGCCGGGAGGCTGTGCCTGGCGAGCCGGAGGGGTGCCCGGTGTTCCCCCGCCCTCCTTCCGGGAGCGAGGATGCGGACTCCGGGACTGGGGCTGCTGGGCTGAGGCCGAGGCAGGGAGCTGCGGCGCGCGGCTCCGCGAGGTGTCTCCGGCGCGGCGCGCAGGGGGGAGGCGCAGACCGCGAGGCGGCGGAGGAGGGGGCCATGCCCGGGGCCGCTGCCGCCGCGATGCTGCCGGCCCAGGAGGCTGCCAAGCTGTACCACACCAACTATGTGCGGAACTCGCGGGCCATCGGCGTGCTGTGGGCCATCTTCACCATCTGCTTTGCCATCGTCAACGTGGTGTGCTTCATCCAGCCCTACTGGATCGGCGACGGTGTGGACACCCCGCAAGCCGGCTATTTCGGGCTCTTCCACTACTGCATCGGCAACGGCTTCTCCCGCGAGCTGACCTGCAGGGGCAGCTTCACGGACTTCTCCACGCTGCCCTCGGGCGCCTTCAAAGCCGCTTCCTTCTTCATCGGCCTCTCCATGATGCTCATCATCGCCTGCATCATTTGCTTCACCCTCTTCTTCTTCTGCAACACGGCCACCGTGTACAAGATCTGTGCCTGGATGCAGCTCACCTCCGGTGAGTGCGCGCTCACCGCCGCGGAGCCCAGGGACCCGCGGGCCGGAGCGACCGAGAGGGGGCGTGGGAGGGACGGGGCGGGCGCCTTGGGGCGCCGGGCAACTTCGTGTTCGCGGCTGCGGGGCGAGGGAGCAGGATCCCCGGAAGCCGGAACCCGCGGGGTTCCCCAGCTCCGCACTGACGCGGGGTCTGAAGCTTCCGTAGACCTCCCTAGTGCGAGGGACGCCACCCAGAAGGGCGCGCGGGAGGCAGAGCGGCTGTCAGGCTGGGTCGGCTGGGAACTAAAGGCGGGGGTCGGGGCTGCTAGGGACTAAGCTGGAACTGACACTGGGAACTGAAAAGCCAATTTGGAGACTTCGTGGTGGATGCAGCAAGCCATCCCGCTCTGCCTCTTTCTGGGTCCATTTGTGTCACGGCTTTGTTGTAGGGTGTGTGTGTGTGTGTGTGTGTGTGTGTGTGTAGTGGGCGTGTGCGAGTGTGTGTGTGTGTGTGTGGTGGGCGAGTTGCAGCGGAACTGTCCTGAGCAGTAATAGATATTCAATCATCCGTCTGGGCGCGAGTAAATCCTAAATCTGGTTTGTAGCTCACCCTTTGAAGAAAGATGCAGCGTGCTGTGTTCTGTAGCAGTTTCCCAGCGCGGAGCGTTCGGTTGTGCCTCTTTGGCAGGGAGCGGTTCTTCTCCCAACAGGCAGAGGTCTCGAGGGAGTCAGTATTTCTCAAAATCTCCTTGGGGAAAGCGGCGCCAGGGCAGCGGGCAAAGCGCGAGCCCTGCTCCTTAGTGTCTCTGATCGCTCTGCCAGTGCACGCTAGATCGCTGCACTCTCGTGCTCCAGAACATGAAGCTCTCTTTCCCCTGAGCATCAAAGTTGCTTCCTCGCCCAGGAGGGAAGGAAAGTGCATTATCCTGATGGCTTTGAAGAGTCCTGAAACAAAACTGGCTCGGATGGTGTGCCATTCTCCCGGCTGGCCACCTCGCGTGCCTTTCCTTCCCGAGTCAAAGGATCTCGGATCCTGGACACCTTGGTGCTTCACACCGTTGGGATCCTTTTGGTTTTATGGCTGATTCAGGGGTGGAGATACAGTGAATGTCCTAGGCAGTTAAACTTTTCACATCTGCCATTTATTTTATTGTTCCATTCTTTAAGGATCTTAAAGATTTTGTTGTTCTCCCTGTATCTGGAAGGGTTTTCTGGGAACCAGGGATTGAATTTTCTTGGGTTTATCAGTCCTGAGGGTCATTAAATCCTTAAAGGTGCAGGCTAATCACATTAAGCTTCATAATCTTACATCCTTACTGCAACATGAGAAAAGCTGGTGGAAAACTAAACTTCTTTGGAACTAGTTATTTTGTATTAAAGGTGACTTGGCTGTCTTTGATGTGCATTTACTGTGAAAGCATGTGTGTGTGAAAATCCAGAAGTGAGCACCAGCAGCATCCCATTTTCTCCCTCAAGCCAGTGTCCTCCTGTGTTGTGACTTCACCTTCCCCTTCTGCCACCCACCCCCTACTTCCTGGACACCTCCCTCACTCTGTGTTTCTACATGCTGCTAACTTTTAGGAGCATCCTAAGAGCAGAAGCACTTCGAGATTTGGAGTAAATTCCTATCTTATGATTACTCTTGACACTAAGCTCTGGTTTGACTTTGAAAAGAACAGGACAAATAGGATGCTGATGTTTTAGGAAAAGATTTGACCCTGCACAGTTAATTTTAATTTCTTCTGAGTTAAATGACCTACTTAGCCTGGTGATTCAAATGAGATTGTTTTCCAGAGGTCTGAGAGTAATTTGCAGATGATTTCTTAACAATACACTATGAAATATTTTCCTTTACAAGATTACCATACTCTCAACCTACATTTTCAGGGTAAGAAGAACATTACTTTTCAGAGAGAACTATCAGCTTTTAAATCAACACAAATTATCACTGTTACAATGATGTTTTTCTTTCCTTTTCCTAGAATAGAGCATGGACAAATCATTTCCTGTGGGTTCTTGAAATTTAATGTCGTATTTTCAGGCATTTGACATAAATGTACTATTCTGTTCCACTGTATGCAAAACATGGTGATATCTTTTGTATGACAGAGGATGCAATCATATTTACTTCCTTTGGGGAAACTCTAGCTTTTTCAGTGGCATGCTTTTAAAACTTTGTTTGTAATAATGTATATTTTGAAGAGAAGAATGCACTAGGGTGATAGGTCAAATAGAGATCATAGTTATATTCTTTTAAAGAAATGAGGGATATAAGGTATTTTTGGAAAAAAATCACATTTAACTTGGTTTTCAGACTTTTATGTCATGTAATACAAGAAATTCAACTAAAATTTTTTGAAAGTTTAATTTCTACTCTTTGGAGTCATCTATGTCACAGAGACTTCTATGTATTTAGTTTAAGTATCTTCAGTAATCTCAATTACAGTTTTCTCAATATGAACAATAAGATTTAAGGTAACAGTTTCTTACTAGAGACTAACCCTCTTTAGAAGTCAAATAATTAACTTGTCTATTTAGCTATCTAGGCATTTTACTATTCTAACATAAATCAGAGCCAGGCAGAATATAAAATGCTATATGAAATGACGCGTTAAGGTGACAAAGCAAGAGCTCTTGTGGCAGTACATTGAGAATTAATCTTTTTATGCTATAGAGCAATGAACCAGAAAAAATGACTTCATTTGTTGGACTTAGGAATACTATAACTCATCTACCGGGGTCTGGGAATAATACAACTCATCCACATGGAAGGGAGATACAGGTACAACTATAGACATCATTGTGAACACCTTAACCCTCTACGGAATTATCAACCTGAGGAGAGGGAATCTAGGGAACGCAGTGCTAGAAGCTAAAATACCATACTACCTTTTGATGTAATCCTGTACTGATGTCTGAAGACATAAAAATAATGCATAAGATAGATAATTACAGTGATACAAAACTTCCCCAAATCTACAGACTTCTACACAAGAAAGGAGCAACTTTCCTTTTGTCTGCTTCTCATACACTAAAAAGAACATACATCTGTAATTAGTCTGGTAGGGTCATCAAGTCTAGCATTTCTTTTCCTTGAAATAAAACAGTATTTCAGTCTATTTTTGAGTTTACAAGTAGCCAGATCTCCTGAAGATGTTTTATCTGTTTTGCTACCAACAAACCTTGCCCTCCATTGTTTCCAGTACCCTACATGTTTACTATGTTGAGCCAAAGAATTCTTTTCTTCTGTATATAAACTAAAATGTTAAAGTAGAACCTAAGTTTCTGTGTTTACAGTGGATTTCTTGGTGGGAGGCTGAAGATGGGGAGTTATTCACTTCATCTGGACCCAGGTTGGATTTTGTCATTCAGGATGGATAAGTGTAGCACTGCATGGCATTCCTTGGGTTCCACATCTCTCCTCATTGCGAGTGTCCCCAAAAGCAAGGCCATGAAGATGACAAGGCTTTATGGTAGGCGTTAGGCTGAACTGTTTAGTCACTTTCCCCCAAGCTTACATCCCATCTTGCCATCTTAGGTTGTGTAACTTTGTCATATAGCTGAGATATGAGTCACTGAACACCATCCCTGTCATTGCTTGGCCTTAAGCGGAGCCTTTGTGATGTTTGATCTTCCTTCTCATGGCATCCTGGTATTTGCTTATTGGTCTCAATAATATTTAAAATTACAGGCTGTTTGTGATTGCATTGTCTGTCTTCTTCAGCACATTGAAAGTACCCCAAGGACTTATTTTTGAATTTGGCACAGAGTTACAAGGTTTAAAAAATATGGGCTGGAAGCCTGGCTCTGACATTACATGACCTGTGGAGTTAATCTATCTGTCCTATGACAATAAGCATGTAGTTATATAATTCCTAGGAGACTAATGCAACTATTAATTGAGCTCGTATGTATGCTCAGTGCCTTGCTCCTAAGCAGGCATGATAGTAGTGCTACCATTACTGTTGCCGACTTGTTATTATTGCTTTACCCTGACACACAATGGTTTTTCAATATCTCAACCAGTGGGTATTCATGATATTATTATGCTAATAAATAAAAATAATGATTAGTGGGACAGATAATAAAGGAAGGTGTGATCTGATGGTACCCATATACTGTGGTGAGAGCAACACTGTGTACTCTGAAAGTCATGACTCACCCTTCGCAGTGGCAGCATCAGGACCACCCTGAAGAGGCACCTTTCTTTATTGGCAATGGGGGTGATTTGACAGCCTAACATGTGATAATTTTTTTCCCAAAGGGAAGCTTTCCTGAGGTATATGTAATGATTTTTACTATAGCACTAGAAGATATTTAGTCATTATCTCAGGCTTGAGGAAATTCTTCCTTACTATTTAGTTTCTTATGAGGAAGAAAAAAATCATAGCATTCAAAATGGTGGCTTATTTAAAGACCAAGAGTTAGGCTTTCTTTCATGAAGAGAGGGGGCCTAGTGCAGGTTGGGTCTTCCTCTTGTACTCGAGGAACAATACAGACTAGAGAAGAAGGGAGGTTTCCTGGGCCTTCCTATTTCTTGCATCTGTGCCAAAAGACTCTTCTTGGACTCCAGAGAGCATGGCCTGTCTGCTCAGGTGGGGCAGTGTTGTGGGCATGGGTCTGTGAAGGGGGCTCTGAAGAAAGCTCAGCTTGGGGTTTACCCTGGTGCAGATCCCATGTTCTGCCCAACCACACGCCTTACTCTTTTAGCTAGTGCACAAGAGTAAGGGTGCTTAGCTCCAAGAGGGGAAATTCCATCCTAAATGCAAAGCGTGGAGTGTTCCCAAAGATTATTTTGTCTATAGTAATATTGGAAGCCTTCTCTTGGGTATGGAGGAAGAATATGTACTGCTAGTGCAGGAAGTTTTTGTTTTCTAACAACACATTTCACTTATTATGTTGTACATAATAATTACATGTAATTTTTTTCTGTCCTTTTGAAAATTTAATATATTTTAAAAAGATCTTTCTATTTACCAAAACAAACTGGCAAGGAAATGATTTGAAATAATTTTAGAAACTACATTTCTCTTGCATGTAGCATGACAAAGAATGTGACAATTGAAGCGATGTTAGAAAATTAATGGGCTGTCAAAACAAACATTTTCAGGGCCGGCCAAATAGCTCAGTGGATTACAGCACCTGCAAACAGGCGCAGGGGTTGGGGGTTCAATCCCAGGGGTTCAATCCTGGGGGCACACTGAGACAGCAGTTGAGGCTGGGCATGGTGGCACACACCTGTAATCCCAGCTCTTTGGAGGCTGTGAACAAGTGGATCACTGAGTCTATTCTAGTAGTGAGACCCTGAACACCCTGTAGACCCTTTCCTAAAACAAAACAATAAAACAGCAGCAACAACAACAACAACAACAAAAAAAAAACCCTCAAAACGAACACTTTTTAAAACAGCTAGACTTTGAGTATCTGTGTAAATTAACAGGTCCCGTAATCATGCGGTGCACGGCTAGGAGCTTGCCACTCTCCTCCCCTCGCTGGTATAGGGCTGCATATGAAGCAACTCTTCCACTGTGGCAATGCCAACCACTGCTTCTACAGCTACACATAGCAAACAATAAAAGCCTGGTCCAAGTGCGGAAGACCAGATTCTGGACGTGACAACACCTGTTCTGGGCTTGTTTCTTTTGTTTACAATGACATTGTAACTCAGGAAAGGGCCCAGATGGCCAGGTCAGTGTATTACACTTATTTACATACCTCAGAAATCTTTGAAAGCAAGCCAAATTTTAAATGAAACAATAAGTAAGTAAGCAAACAGCAGAGCGCGCAACGAGAGTTGCTGTCTGTGGCTCAGTGCACTCTTGTGTGTGCTCTGAGGAGATAAAGCTGTGGGAGAGGAGAGGAGAGGACCTGGGATCACACTGGAGTGAAGCAAAACACGCACCAGAATTCTAATACAGGGACTTGCTAGAGAGATGACTGAGCTGCATAAAGTGTAATTTCCATAATGTATTTGAACTTCAGGGGTCAGCACCAGCTTTAATTAATGCGAATTTTCTTCATCATAATGAGTCAACTGAAATGTTTATTTGATATAAAGACGAGTAAAAGAGCTGACCTTTATTCCTAATAAAAACAAGAAGATATTAATGATGACAGAAGGAGGCTGCTTCAAATAGCAAATAGTAGGTAAGTTACTTGGTGACTTAAGCATAGTGTGTCATGAGCAGTCGCGGTAGCATTGCAAAAATAGAAAAAAAGCTAACTTTGCCTAGAATCCTGAATGTCCACAAAGTTATTACCATAATTAAAAGTGTAAGCTTAAATTATTATTATTATTGATTATTGTTATTTTTATTGGTACTGAGAGTGGAACTCAGGGCCTTGTGCTCGCCAGGCAGGAGCTGGGCTGCTGAGCTCCAGCCCCAGCCCAAGCTCTTAACTTATGACTATGATTCCGTGACTCTCTTACGGTGCCAGGCAACAGTAACACTTATAATTTAAATAGCCCAAAAAGTAATTTTGACTCTTTTGATAAAACAAAAATGGGTGGCTCGTGAGAGGAAGACAGGTAATTTTTTGATTCACATAGATATAAACTGTGTTGGACTACTATAGCACAGAATGAAAGAGAAAAGAAAACAAGCCTTCCTGGTGCAGACAGGCTGGCCGGAATTCCTCTACCTGACTTCTGACATTTTTCCGAACCACATGAAACCAAGGTCTGCAGTTAGGGAAGGGCTGCCTCTATGAGCTCAGCAGGAGAAAAGATCCTAAATGATATTGAAGTGAAGTTAGTTTTTGAACCCCTTGATATTTGAGATGATGGCTTTTCAGTGAGAGGGCTAGTGGAATAATAGGGAAAGGCAATGGAAATGAATGATAGATGGATTTGAAGAGAGGCTTTGACTTAGAAGCAGACATGCAGACCCTAACTAATCAAGAGAGTTCTCTGCATTCTTCGCCTCATTACAAAATAATAATCGGAAAGGGGTCTGAACAGAGTATGGCTTTAGCATTAGAACAAAATGCATCATAGAGACATTTATTTAAGAGTCTAGAGGCTCCTTTGGGGAATCTTCTGGAGAATAGTGGAGGAATGTTTTGCATGGTCCTTAATTGCTTTCAATGGAGACCAAAAGCGAAGTGCCACAGAATTAAAATGGGATGTGTGTGTGGCATCCCTGACGAGATTTGTTATTTGACAAACAGGAACAGCTCTGAAGAACGACAGGGACAGAGAAGAAGGACGGTACATCTAAATGAAGTATGAAAAGAAAAGAGAAGATGAAATTTAAGGTGGAAAAGCCCGTTGAATTTGACATCATCGATGACTTAAATGTGTATTGGTATAGGACAAGCGCAGAATGAAGATGTGCATCATAATGTGTGCGATTCTCAATTACCTAATTACCATGAAAAAATAATGATGGCTTTCTCCTCCATATGGGAAATTATTATGGACACTAAGATCAAGCTCTTAATAGGAACAAATGATCAAACTTCTATAGTGGATGAAATATTGAAAGGATTAAAACTATAAAATTTGATAATGAGCATTTGTATCATTTCTTTTTAAAAATCTAGTTATGCTTTGTGAAGCTAAATTTCATCCTGTAATATCTTCCGTGGTAAAAGAAACATACAGCAATATTTCAGTAAATGCATTTACAGAGCATTTTAAGGATATGTAGAGTTATGCTAGATTAATCTCGTTCATCTGAGTTTCAGATTATTGCTAAACACTGATATTGTGAGTTTTCACTAGTTAACTGAATACTTACATTTTTAAATTTTTTCAATTATGTTTATTTATTTTGCATGTATGCATGACAATTTAATCATTCCCACCACCACCTCCATTGCTCCACTTTCCCCACTAGCTTCACATGCTGTTTTGGAGGGATAAGTTTTGATATGTATGATGTATTTTGACCATATTAATATCCCCCTAAAACACACTTTTATACTTCCTCTTCCTCTCCTTTCTTCCCTTCCCTTCCATTTGTCTTTGCTTTGTTTGTTTTTGAGAGAGGGTTTCCTTATGTTTATGTATGTACTTCAGGCTGACCATGAACTCACCTGGACTCAAACTTCCAATTGATAGTGATTTTCCTGCCTCAGCCTCCCTCCCAAGTTCTGGGATTGCTGTCAAGTGCCACCATATCTGGTTCTTTTGTCTTATAATAGCCTTCCTTTTATGTTCTCATCATCTCTTTTGGTTTCACCCCTTAAGAAGAATGTGATTCTTATCTTTCTGAGTGTGACTTATTTTTCTGAACATTTTAACCAACTAATTGGACATGGCATAGTACTGGTGACTTGATATTACAAGAACCTTTATAAAGAGAAGAACGCTGTGTTATAATGTTTTAAAACCATAGTTGGTGACCTTTTAATGGCTAAGACATTGGCTTAGTAGATAATGATCAATATTGCAACTTGGATTAAAGTAGAATAGAAAATGTAATTATCTAAATGTAGTGCAGATTATGTGGGTTTTATCAAGCCTTATTTTCTAAATGTTTACAGTGCTTACATGTGTATATGTGGTGGCTAGATTGCAATGAAAATGTGTTTCATGTTTTGGCTGTAGTCAAAATATTTGAAAGGTACAGAGAAGAGATGATTTAGAAAGAATTTACAAAAATATCTCTGAAAGTGTTTGAAAGATTTACATTATTTATAAATAATTTTTTGCTGGAAGGTAGATTAGACAAACTGAACCTGACCTAATGAATCTGGTATATTTCCCTCTGCTTGCTTTTGCTTTTAACTTTTATTGCTAATACACCTCAGTTAGATTGTGGGTTAATTGAAAATGAGAGTTATTTTCCCAGATGTGAGTTAATTGGCTTTCTATGCTATAAACATGGCATGGTCCATCTCTGAGCAGCTATGTAGCAAATGGAACAGTTAATGCTTGAATTTTTTCTCTCTTCTTTCTAGTTTTTTGACCAATTTTGCATGCTTATAGCTGGTGATTTGAGGAACTAATGTTAAGGCTACAGTATGCAATAGAACAATCTTTGTTGAATTCCTATCATTTTGTTTAGTGAAATTCTGTATCATTTTTTAAAATGTATTTAGTACAAGGTCTACAGGTTCCCACTGTGTAGATCGAGCTCATAGTGATCTTCCTGTTTTCAGCCTCCCAAGCGCTGGGAATACAGGCGCTTGCCACCACACCCAGTCTTAATGACTGTCTCAGCCCTCCCCAGGGGCAGGGCCAGCACGGTGCTGGGGATCAAACCCTGGTCCCTGCGTCTGCCTTAGCAGGTGCTTTAGTCCACTAAGCATTTTCCTATTTTTATTCTCTTTAAAAAACAGATCACACCTGAGGGACACCCACTTGGGAACCCCTTCTGTCTCTCTTTGACAGGAGCTTTCTTTCTCTCAATAAATATGTTCTGCTCAAACAAACAAACAAAAAACAGTTCATAGAACCATAGGCCTAACATAGACCCATTTTACTGTATGTATGAAGAATTGTATCTCTGTCAACAAGTACATCTTTAAAAATAAATGGCAGTTATATCACAAATTGCATTTCATGAATATAAATGGCAGTTATAAAGACCAAGAGAAAACACACAAAACAATATTTGAACAAATGATCCAAACTTAGTGCCAACTGGATGTAGACTCATAGTCATTTGAAAGTTGAAAGGATATTAAAAATCATTTAGGCCTGCCAGATAGCTCAGCAGACTAAAGCACCTGCTTAGGCAGAGCACAGCAGCAGGGGTTCCATCTCTGGCCTGCCACCTTGCATCTGCTCCCAGGGCAGTGGGAGCAGAGACAGTGATTAAAATTGGGCATGGTGGTACACACCTGTAATCCCAGCACTTGGGAGGCTGAAAACAGGAGAATCACTATGAGTTCAATCTATGCAGTGAGAACCTGTAGACCCTGTACTAAATACATAAAATTTTTAAAAAATTATGAAACATCATTTAGCACAATGTCCCCTTTTTGATAAAGAAATAGCAATGGAACGTACTATTGACTGCCCACACTTATGAAACCTTTGCTTTATTACATTTAACTCTCACAGCAGTATGAGGTTAGTATTATGAAGTCTGCTTTGTACTGAAAGAAACAGGCCTGAGTAGTGTTCAAAGTCACAGAACCAATAAGTAGTTTGAGCCAAAGTCAGACTCCCTTCCTGTTCTCCACCTATTGCACCAAATCTTTCCAAGGGACAGGAAGATAGCTCAGCAGTACTAGTGCTTGCCTGGAAAGTGCAAGGTCATGAGTTCAATTCCTGGTACAAAAAAAAAAATCTTACCAAAAGAATAGCTTGGTGAAATTAAGACTACTACCCATCTGATAGATACCTATGAAGGTGCCATTTCTACCATTTTATTTTGCCCCCCAACTTAATGTGTGTCTTCCAATCAAGTCTTCAGTATTCATATGCACCATTCTATATCATCATGATGGGAAGGAGCTCCTATTTACGGGAAAATAGTTATCTATGTATTTTCCAGACGTGCCTCTTCTCCCCCTTAGGTGTGGAGAGGTATCCACCCTTCCATCTTTTTCATTTCTCTAGCCTACAGCCCAGGCTTCATTCTTTTCCCATAATGTCTACTTGATTATACCTCTGCTATCACTGCTGTCATTAAGCTTAGACCCGTGGGCTATGGGATTAGGAATATGTCCACACTACTGGTTCTGGGGCATCCATATCTGCTCTGTCACAAATGCAGAAATATTGCCCAAAGACATACTAACTGTATGAGGGAGAGAAGCAGTGTTGGTGGAGCAGGTTCCTGCATCACAGACACAGTTCTGGAGAATGCAGTCTTTCTCTGGGGCGTCAAGGTAGGAGAGGGGAACTGACAGTGTGGTCAGAATATTTGTATCTTGACTTGGCAATGTAATTGCTGCATGATTTAGAGGAAACCATGTAACTATTCTTGCCGTTTCATGTTCTTGATTTTGTTTTTCTAAGGCTTATCAAAATTTTATTCCAAATTGAAGCCGCCAAATAGAGACTGTAAGTGAAGGACATTAACATTATATAAGATCTGGTATCTGTACATTCCTGTTTATTTATCAAGGGTTTCTGAAGATGGAGGGAGGGACATGGGTGTGGAGGAGAAGGGGAATAAAAACAAAACAAATCAAGATATATTTTGTTTGTGCATGTTCTCCCAAAGATGGATGAAGGCCTGTGTATCTCAAACCTAGACTAATACAATGAGACTCAAACAAGAAATGAAAAATTAGGAAAACAATCAAAGACAGATGAAATTGAAGCAGAAAGGAAAGAAGGAAACAGTGTGAGACAGATAGGTATTTGGAGTGATGCAGATACCTCAAACTAATGCAACGGTAAATAGAAATGTCTATTTCCTGTATTCTTATAATTATGGAATTAATATACTACATACGTACACACACAATATATATATATATATATATATATATATATATATATATATATATATATATATATATGTTGTATTCTGACCGGCTCAGCCTGCCCTGGGGCGTGGGGCTGGTGCAGCATGTGGTGCCCTGGATCAAACCGCAGTCCCTGCGGTTTCCTAAGCTTGCCTAAGCAGATGCTTTAGAGGACTGAACCATCTCACCGGCCCAATTCACATAATGTATTTAAAACTGAATTTTTAACGCACTCAAAGCTGCTAGCTATGGCTACTGATGTTACCACTACCACAGCCATCACCATCATCACTACCGCTACTCTTAGAAGAGGCTAGGGTTGGAAGGGCAGTGGTTGCTACTCACAAAATTTAGTAATCAGAGAACCTAAACTTACACTGTACAACCTAATGAAGGGTAAGTTGGTATCATAACTTCTATGTGCCTCACCTAGCTTATTCTAAGAATCAAAAGAGATAATAGTGTGGGCGCCTTTTATAAACTGCAATGCTATAAAATGCCACTATCATTCCTATAATGGATTTCATCCATTACTAACAAAAGCATTGTATTCACTTACAAGTTTAGCTTTGTGTTAACAGGTCTAGCCATTTCATTTGTCTTGTATAATGATTGAAGGTAATGAGAATGAATCTTGGAGATCATTTTGAACTTTTAACTTCAACAGACCTATCTTGAAAAGAGGAAGCCACATTTTGAAAACTGCATGAACCAGATTTTTGATTGTGCCAAGACCTAAGCACTTAGCATTCTTAAGTTTCTGCCAGTAATGAAGAAATATTAGCAAATATTATCCAAATTATTTTTTCTTCACAATTATCAAAAGCAAAATTCAATATTTTTAGTCTCTAATAATATCATATAACAAATTAGAAACAGCATTTTTCTGTGCTGTTTTAAATATAGCAAAATATATTGAAAGTTTGGCTTCTTAATATTAACATTACATCTGCAAATCTTCCTTTCTTTCTAAGCAAAGGAATATACGTAAGTAAAGATTATATTGCTTAGCTTTTCATTAACATGTTAATTCCTTGCATTTCTTTAGCTTTTCTAAAGTAAGCTTTAAAACTGCTTCTTATTACTGGTTTTATTTTGCTTGAAAGTCATCAGGTTTTATAAAATTAGAATATCACTTTGCTATGCCCGCATCTCTCCCTGTGATGCAAAACAACTGGATTCAACAGGAAGGGTATGAGCTTTGTCTGCTTGTCACACACATGAAGCTCCTTTTTGTGGTGCTGTGTTCACAGTTGGACATGGCATGAAGTTGCCAGGAGAGTTTACTAAATGAGAATGCTCAGTCAGAATCTTCGCCACTGGCATCTGGTGTGCAAGAGCTCTGTTCTTCCAGATACCATCCAGTGTTTGGGGAAGGTCTCTCTAGGGAGTAGAGTTAGTATGGAGCAAGGGCCAAGAACCTCCCCACCCAGGTCGATAGTACTGAGGACTCTGCCTTTGAGGACAGGATGGATTCTAAAGGGAGCTCCAGCCCTGTTAGCTTGTGTATCTCAGAACTTTGCCTTTCACGGGGTCAAGTCTAGAGTTACTTTTTTATTGATATTACTTTTAGGTAGTATCTTAGAGGATGGAGAATGGGAGATAAAATATGAATGATGAGAAATAATATGAAGAAAGGTTCATCAAGCTACATGCAGTGGAAGGGAAAATTCTCTATTCAAAAGAAAAGGCCAGCTCTCCCTGGGTGTGTGTGTGTGTGTGTGTGTGTGTGTGTGTGTGTATTTGTGGTTTTTATTTCTTTAAAGAGAGTACACAATAGAACTAAAACAGGAACATTATAACTGATACAGAATTTCAATTAACAAAGCAATATGAATTTACCATCATTTATTGGAATACACAATGTTGTCTTCCAACCAGTATTCATATTAACAGATATATGCATGTAAAATTTGAAAATAAAAAGGAATGAAATATACAAATATAAATAGAATTTGTATAGAAATATACAAGAAATTTAGAAGACAACAAGTACAAACAATTGACAAAAGGAGACAAAACAAATGAAAGCATTAATTCCTTCTTTTAATAAACCAGCAGAAACCCACAGTACAGTTGTCCAAACCATCCTGCTTACATACATAGATAAATCTCTTGCCCCCACTCCCTCTCCTGTCCTCAACTCAATAACTTTGTTTGAATAAGTTCATTTCCTTTCCCAGTATCTGTTATAACCTTCAGATTCCATTTTTCTTTCAGGTTCTCACACTAAGGAGACAATATGATGTCTATACATGTGGGTCTCATTTTTTTCACTTAAGAATATGTTCTTTAGTTGCATCCGTTTACCAAAAAAAGACTCAAATTTATCCTGTTTTATAGTTGAACAATACTCCACTGTGTAAAAATACCACATCTTCTTTGTCCATTCTTCCATTGATGGGCATTTGGGTTGTTTCCAGGATTTAGCTATGACAAATTGTGCTGCTGTAAACATGGGTGCATATATATCACTGTGGTGTGAGGGTTTCAGTTCTGGAAAAAAACCCAGGAGGGGAATAGCTGGCTTGAATGGGATCTCCAATCCTAGCTTTTTAAGGAATCTCCACAGTGATAGTACCAGTCTGCGCTCCCATCAACAGTACAGACGGGTTCCTTTTTCTTGAAGCCTCTCTAGCATTTGTTATTGGCTGACTTCTTGATGTTAGTCATTCTTTCTGGCGTGAGATGGAACCTCAGTGTAGTTTTAAGTCGCATTTCTTCAATGACCAATGATGTTGAACATTTTTTTCATATATTTACTTGCCATTTGTATTTCTTTCTCTGAGAAGTGTATATTCATCGCAGATGCCCATTTTTGGTTTGGGTCTTTGAATTTGGGGGCCTGATTTTTAAAAATTCTTTATATGTTCTGGATAAAAAGCCTTTCTCAGAGCAATACTCAGATATAATTTTTCCCAGTTTGTGGATTTTCTTCTTACTCTCTTTCTCCCTGGATATTTATGCAGCCCTTGATATAAAATTCCTTGAAATCATTTTCTGGTATTGATTAGAACTTTGAGGAAGGCTTTGTGACTTGAAATAATGCACTTCAAGGAGGGCATATTGGGATGATCTTCCCCATCAGGACTCGAAAGTCTTTTCACCTGGGGTTGGACGAATGGGAGCAACTTGGGCAGGTCCCCAGAAATTACAGAGGAGGTCAGGAATTTAAAGTCTCAAAGATTCTAAACAGCCATGTAATCCTGGTGATCATAAACTGTATATTATGATTGATCTATGCAGTACTTTTGAACATATTTTGAAAACTGAAACAAGAGAGCTGGAAATTCCATTTCCAGTGAAACTGAAAACCTTAGGTACTTACCAAACTTTAAAAATAATATTTACAAAATCTCAAAACAGGAACCACAGGCATACAACTTGTAAGCAAATAATGACTCACATAAGCTTCTACACACATAATGTAGATTCTATTTTCTTAAAATAAAAAAACCTAAAAAAAAAAAAAAAAAAAAAGACTCTCAGCTTCCTCTGCTGAATGCCACACAAAGGACACAAGTTCCATTCCACCTCCACCCTGAGTAGGACCTAAGCACAATCAAAAATACTTTTCCTCATGCAACACCAATCCCTTTTGTTCTTTCCTATACTCAGTGAGCCTTCCTTTTAACACTCACCAGAAGTCCTCTTCATTAGATCCAATGCCTTTCCTCTGGTCCCCATGCCCACTACACTAACTGTGCTTGAATAGGCCAAAGATAAATCCTGAGACTGCTGATGCTCCAATACAATGCTATGCAGCCCATTAGCATTGTTTTGGGACCACTTAGAATTTTTTGCCTGTGGGGCTGGGGAGATAGCTCTGTGGCACAAGTGCCTGTCTAGCAAGTGCAAGGTTGTGAGTTCAAACCCTGGTCCCACCAAAAAAAAAAAAAAAGTATTAAAAAAAAGAATTTTTTGCCTGAGTTTTGTGTGCATAGAACAAAGAGGAAGGGTTCTGCAATCAATGTGAGTTCATTTAACAAGGGCTTTCTCTTTCCTTTGTGCAACATTAAGGAATTGATTTTTAAAAAACAGGTCTCCAAAAAGCCAAGCTAATGATTGTCAGTGAAGGTCCCCACACGCTAAAATTTTAATTGTGATAGATTTTATTCAGGAAATAGAATGAAATGTGTGAGCACGTAACTCTTCCTCTCCAAATCTCATAAGAACTTCATTCAGAATTTATCACTCAGAAGTGTTAAAGTGTTAACCCAAGATCAGTATAAGAATATTATTTGGAAGAAGTCAAGATTGAACTCACATAATGAAAGAGATGGCTTTTAAATTCTTTTTTGTAGTTATTATTATGTTGCTATATAATATATAGCCTAGCCATGATTTTGCATTTAAGTGTATGTGACCATGTGTGTTTGTGTATGTTTTAGAGCATAACATAATGATTATTTATATACCTGCTATCTGTTATCCTGATGTGTCCTCCTCCCACCCAAATGTGCCATTTTTGAGAATTTCATGTTATTCCTTTACATGTCTTCAAAGTTTCATCACTTGCGTTCCTAACACATTGTTTAATTTTGTGTGTGTTTTAATGTTTCACTACTAATATGACATGTGTCATGCATTTTTATTATTTGTAAATTATTAGTTTAAGGAACCCTCCTTATATTTTTCTGTTGGCAAGAAGTTTTAAATTGTAAACACATATTGAATTTTACTGCATATGTTTTTGCACCTACTTAAGTGATCAAAATACTTTTCTGAGTTAATATATGCCGATGCAATGAATTATGTATTTATGTATTAATTATGTATTAATACAATGGATGTAATTATGTATTAATATGTAATTATGTATTAATACAATGGATGTATTAATACTGAAGGATGTCTTAGTTTCTTTTTACTCGTTGCTGGGACAAATACCCGACACTCAAAATGAAGGAAGGAAAGGTTTATTTAGCTCACAGTTACTGGAGGTATCAGTCCATATTCGGCTGTCCCAAGGCTAAGTGGAACAGGGCAGAGAGCATCCAGTTCATGGTGGCAGAGCAACAACAATAATGACAGAGGCAATCGACCAACCAGGGCAGCAGACAGCAACAGCGCGAGTCTGTCTCTCTCTATGTTACATTCAGACTCTCGGTGTCAGCCTGTCCGCCTTAGGCTACACCCATAATCCCATAAGTATTCAGACCCATAATCCCCGGGATCATGAGGCAAGTCTCAAACTCTAGAAGTCCCCGCCCCATGATTGTGCAATTAAAAACTATAGTCAATTTTTCCATAGTTTGTGAGACTCGGTCTTTTCTAATATATTATCTTAAAAACATTCTCATGGGTAAGTTTTGTCTTTCTTTTCCACTTGTCATACTGTGTTTTTGATATCTTGGTTATATAAGATTCATCAAAGTTGAGAAGTCTCTGTCTTCTTGTTCTTTGAAAGAATATGTATATGATTGGAATGATTTATTCCTTGAATGTTTAATAGAGTTATTTAAGCCTAGGGTTTCTTTGCAGGATGATTTTAAACTACTGATTACATTCCTTTCATTCTTGTAGAATTATTCATTTTCATTTTGAGTGGGTTTGCAAAGACGTATTTTGCTAAAAATTTGTCCATTTCATTTACATTTTAAAACTTACTGGAATAAAGTCTTTCACAATATATTTTAACAATCTTTTGTGTCATCACTACTTGCTTTAGGTCAATTTTTGTCCTAAGTTTGTTAGATTAAATTTACTCCTTTTCCTCATTGAATTCTTTTGTATAATAACAATAACAATTATTGCTTTTTTTGAGACAAGATTTCACTATGCTGTTCAGGTGAGCCTTGAACTCACTCTGTAGCCCAGCAGTCTTCCTGCCTCGGCCTCCCAAGTGCTGGGATGATAGGCCTGTACCACCATACCAATTCCTTTTAAAAACATCCTTTCCTCTATTTTTATTTATTCTCTTTTTAACTTCTTAATTGAGTTACTAAGCCAATTAATATTTTAACTACTATGAAATTTTACAGAAAATAAAATCTTATTTCTCAACAGAAGTTGTTAGGGGTTTTTTTGGGTTTTTTTTTTTTTTTTTTTTTTTTTTTTTTTTTTTTTTTTTTTTTTTTTTTTTTTTTTTTTTTTTTTTTTTTTTTTTTTTTTTTTTTTTTTTTTTTTTTTTTTTTTTTTTTTTTTTTTTTTTTTTTTTTTTTTGGTACCAGGCAGGCACTTGTGCCACTGGGCTATCACCCTGGACCTACATATGATTTTGTGAAGAGGACATGATATAAATTTTTTTTTTTTTGTCTTTTTTGAGACAGGGTCTCGCTATGCAGTTCAGGCTAGCCTTGAGCTCACTTTTGTAGCCCAGGCTGGTCTCGAACTCGCACTGATCCTCCTGCCTCAGCCTCCTGAGTGCTGGGATTACAGGCGTGAGCCACCACGCCCGGCTATAAATTTTGATAATATGAAACCATCTCAAATATAAAATGAAATGAGAAAATTGCTCATGAAGGAAAGCTAAATTTATTATATGCATATTATAAATATTTTAATAGCAGGCCTATATAAATCATGTTTGGTATGGAATTTAAATTTAATTTATAATATGTATAATATTTTCTATTTTATATTCTATTTTTCTTATGTCATATAAAAGAAATATAATATTTTTACAAAGTTGCATCTATATTTAAATATTTTTTACTTACTCTAACAGTTGCTATCTTAATAATACTGTTTCTATAATAAGAAAACAAGGAGAACCAACTTTTACCATAAGCAATCAGTTGATGTCCTTAAAGATAAATGAGCATTAGTGCTTAATTACTTCTCTGGGTTTTTGATTTATTCTCTTACACCTAAGGACCTCCCATATTTTACCGTTTTTATTCAACTGTTGGGCTAGGGATTTAGCTTAGTGGCATAATGCCTGCTTGACACAAGTGCAGTCCTAAATTCAATTCCTAGTATTTAAACAAAACAACATATTAATATCCTGAGCTGTAAAAGGCTCAGTTCGACAACTTCCAACACTGCAAGTTCTGCTGATAACCCACTATCATTATGGACCATTGGACTATATATACAACTACTTTCTCTTAGTTCAATGAGAAGAAAAATTTGTACTAATAATGGCTAGAAAAGTGATCATGTTTACATCTTGTACTCTGAACAACTACAATGAAGACAATAATATGCAATGCATTAATTATTGTGGCTGTCCTGCTAACCTGTTTTGGAACTGTCTCATTGTTATTTCTTTCCCATTAAAACTAATAAAATTAAAAAACAGAAAAAACAACAACAACAAAAAGGCTTTATTTTATTCAACTGTTTTAGGTGTTGTATTTGGCAGAGCATTTGGGTCGTATGACCTGCCGTGTTGCCCCAAGTGTAACTCTGGATAATACTCACTGGACTTTGCTTCAGTTCTATGGCTGCATGAACTCCAGACATCAAAGTACCAATTCACTTATTGCTGAAAGGGAATCAGGCTACAGAAAATGTGAATTGATACATGGAGACTAGTAATAAAATCTGAGCACTCAAAGCCTAGGAATTTCTGACAGTGAATTACTATCTTTTGAAAGTTAAACCATGTATTGGTAACAAAGGAGTGAAGGACTCTGTTTCCAATGATATGTCTGGAGCGTAGTAAGTTCCTCTTAGTTTTAATATAAAAATGCTAAATTAAATCACAGAAATACTATAATGTGTTCTCCATTTTTCTGTTGTTTTTTCAATTATTCACTCATTTCCTCCATTGTGTGGCTCATATGTGTTATTAGAAAGATATGAAGATTGAAAAGCTTCCTACTATTGAAGCTGTCTTAAAGATCAGTATTCTTAGTATTGGAAAAAAATATATCCATTACTAAAACAGAAAATATGGAGGCAGCTGTGTATATTATATAAGTACATAAGCTCTAATGGCAGAATGTCTGGGTTTCTGTGCTAGTTATTTTATTTATAAGATCATCGTCTGATCTTGGACTAATTCCTTAATCTGCCTGTGCCTCAGTTTTTTCATCTGCAAAATGAAGATGAACATAATACCTGTTTCATGATTAGTACACAGAAAACATGCGTAAATGTTAGATGTGGGTTGGGAAGATACCTTGGTGGTCTAAGCACCTGCTTGGCAAGTGCAAGGACCCAGGTTTAGTCCCTTCTACCACATGCTGTTCTGGACCTGGAACCCAGTTGCACTGAGCCACCCACCGAAACCAGATGTGGTAACGCACATCTGTAATCCCAGTGCTGGGGAGGCTGACACAGAAGGATCACTAGGTGTCCGAGCTACACAGGGAAACCCAGTATGAAATAAATAAAGTGGGTTTTTTTTGGGGGGGGGGGCAGGACCAGGGTTTGAACTCACGACCTTGCACTTGCCAGGCAGGCACTTGTGCCATGAAGCTGTCTCCATAGCCCCAAAATATTTTTAAAAATATATTAGATTTTAGTATCACCCCCATTTCTTTTATTGTTGTTATCACTATTCTGGAATAGCACCCCCTAGGAAGAATAAGCAATGTAAAGGGCCTGGTAGGTTACTGTTCCACAAATGCTCCATGTGACTTCACTAGTTTATTTCTTTTGTAGCCTGGCAAAAGAATCACCTCCATTTTTGCCTCTGTCAACTCATTGCTACTCGACTTCTTATTAACTTAGTTCATTCTTTTTTGTCCTATGCTTTTGTGGGAATTTGATGATAATAAAGAGCAAACAGAGGAAAGTGTGGGGTTTTCCTTGGGTGAATTCCTTTTGGCATTCTTTTTAGAGTTAGGGATTTATAGAGTAGTATTTATGGGGCTAAGGCAAGAAATACAAAAGTAGAGATTGCTGCACTTTGTGATCTTTGTCCTGGGAGCCTCCTCAGGGGGGTTCTGACTGCTCCATTTGCCCCTGAGATATTTAGTCTCCAGGGTACTTGTTGGCTTTTCCTATACTCTAAACTGACAGCACAAGCCAAAGCTCTCTGCTAAGACCAGCTATAAAGATAGCTTCTGAACTCTTCCTAGAGAAAGTGGCAACAGAATGATTGCTGTCACAGACACACTGCAGGAGGAAATCTTACCATTTTTGCATAATTTAAGCTCTATTTAAGAAAGGCTGTATTTATTTCAGATTTCAAAATAATGAACAATGAAACAAACTCATTTGTGCTTTGATATCTTGTATATAAGTATGTAGAACAACACATACATTAAAATCATACATGAGGACCATATGTTGGTAACATTAGGCTTTAACACAAAGAAGAAAAACAAACCTATCATCTCCCTGTATAAACTTTTCTTAAAAGCAGATTACCTTTCTAAAAGAAATTCTTTCCCTTCTCAACATGCAAGGTAACAATCACAAAATCTGAGCAGTGAATAGAGAGGGTGGATCTAGAGGACAAAGGGATAGGACACACAGGCACAGCAGTGCAGTCCAAAGCACTAAGCAGATGACATTGGCATGTGACAGAAGTAGCAGCAATCTCATCCAGTTCTCCCCATCTCTGTCCTCTTCGAGACATTTATGCAAGAGAAGCATGGATTAGGCACCATGGAGAGAGGCCAAAGAGCACCTCTCTCCTCTGCTCCTCTCGCTCCTCCCCTTCTCTTCTCCCTTCTTCCTGGCCTCTCTCCTCTTCTCCTTTTTCCCCCTCCTCCTCACAAGCCTGGCTTGAAGTTCAAATTCTCTCAAGGACAAAAACAAACAAACAAAAAACACATAAGGTATAAATGGAAGAAAACTATCTATACAGGTAAGAAAAGATTACTATATTTGGAATCTTTTTTGTGGGACCGGGGTTCAAACTCACAACCTTGCACTTGCCAGGCACTCATGCCACAGAACTATCTCCACAACCCCAGCCCCAGAGTAACTTTTTTGTTTTTGGTTTCTTTTTTGTTTTGTTTTGTTTTGTTTTGTTTTGTTTTGTTTGTGAGACTGGGGTTCAAACTTATAACCTTGCACTTGCCACGCAGGCACTTTTGCCAAGGAGCTATCTCCCCGGCCCCTTACAAAGTAATTGTTTAAAAACCTCAAGCAAAACAACCTTTACATTACAAGAATATCATTTTGGTACTTCCCAGGGCACAATAAAGTGGACTTATAAAAGAGGACTCATAATTGTTGTTCTCATAAAGTAATTCTTTAACTTCTTTATTATTGTTTTTTAAGCACATAAGTAAACCCTCAGAAATAAGAAAGACACATAGAACTTAGATGAATTTTAAAGTAGATACTGAAAGATAAATAAAAGTGTGAGGAAATGGAATCAATTCTAGGGTAAACCCCAGACATACAAGGAAGACTTTTATTATACAGCACATGCATGTTGCTCACAGGGTTTCTCTAAGAAGATGCTCATTGTACTTGATTTTAAGATGACTTTGTGATATCTGGCTGCTATGGTAACAGCTATTTTATTAAAGAATAGCATTTATAGTTCATTAAAATTTCTCACTTGACATGCCATTCTCAATTTATCCTAAATTTACCCTGTTTTCCATCTTTATCACATATTTGAAATAATCTTACATTTTTTATATATTTAGTAAGGGTCTAACAGCGTCTCACTACGTAGATCAGACTCATAGTGATCCTCCTGCTTTCAGCCTCCGAAGCAGTAGGATTACAGGTGCTCACCATGCCCAGTCTCCATCGCCATCTCAGTGCACCCCGGGGGCGAGGCTGGCACTGCAGGTCATGGATTGAACTCTGAACTCTTTAATCCACGGAGCTATCCAAATAATCTTACCTTTTAGAAATGTCTGCATTTTTTTATGCTTGTATGTATGATTTAGTTTTTCCTTATCATGTTTGGGTAAGGATTTAGTGTGACTGCAGAGTAGCCCTTTTGCCCACAGAAGTTCCATTTACTGTGAGCTTTGCCTATGTCAAGGATCGCCCCAGGGCTCTATATGTTGTTTCATTTTAACCTGCTAGTGGAGACCCTTCATCCTGCCGGCACAGATTTTCTAACTTCAACCACTGACCTTTGGGCCTTTCCAGCGCAGATCCATGAGGCAGGCCTGCATGAAACATTGGGGCGTTCTCAACACCCAATTGAACTTGTGGAAGCTATTGTTATGAGTTCTAGGTTTTTGGCTGGACTCATGCAGGATATTAGCATCCAGGCTGGATTCCTTGGTCATTAGTGTGTAGACAGATTTCTTGCACTCTTGTATATGATTCTTTGGGTGATTATAAATAATCTTACAAAACATGTCCTGTATTGTATTGTTCACCTTGCAAAAACCCCCACACCACAACTCCACCCTACCTTCAACAGAGAGGCAGAGACATCACTACCAAAGCCATCTGTAAGTTGGTGATAAGGGCTATGAAGAAGACCTTCTGGGTAGGGGTGATGATGGGAGTGCAGCTGAGAGGGTCAGAAGAGACTTGAGAGAAAGAGCATGCAGAGAAGGAGAGAGGAGTGCTTCAGGCCGTGGACAAAGGGCAGATGTCCTGAGGGAGAGGTCAGTGAATTTAGTTAAAGTGTTCAGTGCATCACAAACGTCAGGCAACTGAAGAAATCCTTTCTGTCCTGACTGTCTTATCTGCTAAGACTTTCTCCCCTTGGTCTAATGCTACCTTTCTTTCCCAGTTCTCATATATTTTCATTTAGGTCAGTAAAGACCATTTCACTTCTTTGATACCTAGTATTCACCTTGTGGTTCACAAACTTGGGAACATAAAGAAAACCACAGCATCATTATATACCTTAATTTGTCTTGAAGAAATTGTGGTATTTGTTTGAAAAAGCTTTCTGTTTTTTATGACCTTTCACCAGTAAACATGACAGCTGGCAAACCAGAAGTTACTATATGTAAAGACCAACCAGTACATTTATTTTTAGAAAATTAAGATAAGGAACCACAATGATGTCTGAAATTTTACTTCTAGACCTAAGAATCTTAATGAAATGCAGGCTTTGATTAAGATTAATTTAACCAAACAGAGAAAAGGAATCCTGAGTCTTCAAGAAAATTTAAAAAATTTAATAAGACAATAAAATGACACCCCATAAAGGTAAACCATCTCTTATTTTACAAGTATGAGGACATTTGATGCTTGGGGCATGATACCTGGGAATTTCCATGGCTGCCTCCCTTCCTGATGGCCACATCACTCCTCTCTTGGTATTCTTTTTTTTTTTTTTTTTTGTCTTTTTGAGACAGGGTCTCGCTATACAGTTCAGGCTAACCTTGAGCTCACTTTTGTAGCCCAGGCTGGTCTCAAACTCGCACCAATCCTCCTGCCTCAGCCTCCCGAGTGCTGGGATTACAGGCGTGCGCCACCACGCCCGGCCCTCTCTTGGTATTCTTATTGTGTCTAAGTGCATACTTCTCTGTTGAGATCTGGTACAACTAGATAACTAATTTCCTGTCTTAAATTCAAGGAGAAAATGAATTAGTACATATATTGCTTCTATATTTATATTTTAAACATGTTACATATGACATAATTTTAAATATAAAGTTTTTAGAATCAAACCAATTATGATAAGAGTTTAATAAATATTAAGTAGTAATATTAATGCTCTCAATACTTCAATCCCCTTTCTCTGCTTTATCTAAGCAGGGCTTCCTCACTGCATCCTTTGCTACCTTATTCAGGTGGCTTGGATTTTCCATCCCTATTCTGATGTTCTGAACAGCTCATACTACATGCTTGCCTCTTTTGGTGACACTGCTGTTCTAATCCTCCTAACTTATCCTGCCACTTCCTGACCCTGAAAACCCTTTAAAATACTATGATGCTAGGCACTGTTGAGGTTTCATCAGTTATAACAAATATTTTGTACCCTAAAGAAAAACGTTCAAGGCAGAGGAGAGTAAGCCTGTGACTCTAAGGGTGGAGCTTTCCCCATACTTTCCCTCAGTGTAGAGCAGGTCATGTGGACATATCCCCAAGTCTCTGACCAAGTGTTGTGGCTCAGTGAGTATGAGTGGGGTCCAGGTAGAGACAGCCATAAGTTGCTGGCTACTCTTCCAGGAACAGTTGGGGATTCCCAATCCCATTGAAAAACAATCCAGAAAAACTCAAAAGTTGGCAGCTAAGATTGAATGAGTCTCCAACCTCACTGGGTAAGAGCCTGACTTCAGTAGGGAGTCTGTGAAGGCGACCTAGAAAGGCTGTTTTTTCCTCTGCAAGTCTGGTTAGCTCACAGAGGCTTCCAAAGGGATCAAATTGCTGATTTTTGTTTGCACTGTATTTGTGAGGAAGCATTCAATCCCTGACATGTTCATGAAACCAGACATTTTGTTTATATTCTGTTATTTAAATAGCCAGTACATTATGGACTAGCCTATGAGGAAGTGTAAGAAATTTAGCAGTAGCTAATGTTGGACAATTTTACTTTTTAAAATTATCTGTGCTTATAGGCAACTGCTTGGAGCCAGAGCAGCTAGGTGTGCTGTGCTGCAATGGTGTGGTATCAGAGGAGACGAAGTGGGAATGAGTGTCGTGTGTGCCCTGCATGGTCGTTGTCGCCCAAACTTACCAGCATTCTGTGATTGAATCACATGAGCCCTTCCACTTGTGTTTTTTAGGCCTTGGACTGTGTCTGTGCTCTTGAAAGTATATGAATAAATAATTCATTTGTATGTAAACAAAAACAGAAGAACCTTTTGGACAGAAATATTTGAAGAATGAGAATAATTTCTGTAAGATAAAAGGTGGCTCTTTATAAACCCTAAAATCCGAATATGGCATCTTAGTTAATGCCTGATTAACCTGCAGTTAAGCTGTAAGCATCAGGGTTGCCCCAAATGCTGGGCCGACCTGCATTAACTCCAAGTGATGTTAACTACTCCTGCTTCAGGAACCTGGATTATCTGAGAGTAGTGTGGGCTGCTTTGTATATAGCACCTTTAATTTTCGTATTGCTTTTTCAATGTTGATTTCATTAGTTGCCACAGATTTAACTGCCACTCTGTGATGTTGTATGGCTTGTTCTGAGCCTCCTACCTGCTAAGTGGAAAAGCAAGGCTTACTTCTTTATTTTTGTCCACCTCCTGTTAGTCTTTTTTATCCTATTCCCTCATTTCCCAATTTCTTGGATTCCTCACCTACTGTCAAGCCATTGTAATGAATCTTATGCCCTTTTGTTGGTGTAGATTCCTATAAAAAACTGAAATCCTACCTTTTTGTATTCCTATTTTTCTATTTCAGTAAATGTCATTCTGCTAGTAGATTTCTCTTTTTGTTATTTATTTTCAAATGGCTCCACATAGCACTGAGTGTTGAAGACCCACTGCTTAGCTGTCTGTATCCCTAGTTTCTTGTTGCTCATGAATGTCCAGTACTCCAAGATTGCAGTCACCACATTCCAACTGTCCACTCCTCCGGACAACTGTCCCACCTGCAGTGGGCATCCCCTATTGACTCCTTGATGAGCCCGTGTAGGGTTGTTGGCTGGATGTAAGCTAATTTGGACTACATTAGGCCACGTGCTGCTGTCCAGCCCAGCTGGTCCAGACTGCACCGTGCATTTGCCAACAGCTCTAGAACCCTCTTGTATTCCCTCACTCTCCTCTGACTTCCAAGTTTCTAATCTTTGCCAATGTGGCATGTACATTTTTTAAATTTGTATTTCTCTAAGTTAGTAATGTTTGTAAGAGCCAGTTCTTCATATGCTTGCTAATTGAGGTTTTTTATTTTGCTTTTCTGCAGCTACCCTCAGCTCTAGATCAATAAATGAAGGTCACAGTTAGGGACTTGCCCATCTCTCTAGACCAGCATTATCCAACTGAGTATAATGCAGCTCACATATTTAAATTCAAAATTTGCAGTGAGGACATTTTAACAATGAAAATTCATCTCAATTTAGAGGCTAAGTATTTTTAAATTGATATATAAAAATGTACATATGCATGGGATATCATGAGATGTCTTGATGCACACACAGAGTGGACATATCCATTTCCTCAATGTTTTTAAATTTTTATGATAAAAACACTACATATCCTTTTTGGATTTTTTGAAATATATACCACAATATAATGATATTATCTATAGTCTACTATGCTGTAGAACACCAAAACTTATTTTGCCCACCCCACTATAACTTAGGATCTATTGATTAATCTTTCTTATTCTTTGTTTTCTTCTACTCTCCCTAGCCTCTGGTAAGTACCATTTGTTTCTCAGTTTCTGTGCAGTTAACATTTTATTTGGTCTACATATGAATGACATGTGGTCCTTGCA
>PVJA010012057.1:32802-53103 GCA_004027025.1 Myocastor coypus
AACTCGCAGTGATCCTCCTGCCTTAGCCTCCCAAGTGCTGGGATTACAGGCGTGAGCCACCACGCCCAGCTGGCTTATTTCATTTAACATAATGAGATTGAGGTCCATCCATGGTATGCCAAATAACAGGATTTCCTTTTGTTTGGGGCTGAATAATATTCCATTATATATATGTACTGTAGTTTTCATACCCAACATTAGTCAAGGACTTGGGTTATTTCCATTTCTGAAGAGGACTGCAATCAGCACAGAAAGGCAGGTATCTTTTTGGCACACCAATTTTATTTCTTTTATGTATATAACCAGTAGTGACACTTCAGAACCACATAGCAGCTCTGTCTTTATATTTAGGAGCTTCTATACTATTTTCCATAGAGGCTATACTAGTTACATTCCTACCAACAACAGACAAAGGGTCCCTTTTATTGCATCCTTATCAAAACTTATCTATTATCTTTTTGATAATAGCCATTCTTAACTGGAGTAAGGTGATATCTCACTTTAGTTTTGATTTGCATTCATCATTGATACTGAATATTTTTCATATGTAGTAGACTATTTACATGTCTTCTCTTGAAAAGTGCCTATTTAGACCTGTAGCTCACCCACTGAGCTATCCAGCCAGTCCCTGTAGCTCATTTTGAATGAGGTTTTTGTTTTGTTTTGCAGTTGAGTTTCCTATACATTTTGGGTATTTACCTCTTGTCACGATATAGTTTCAAGTATTTTCTCCTATTTTTTAGTCGTCTGTCTCACTCTGTTAATGTTTTCCTTTGCTGTGTAGAAGCTTTTAGTATGACATAAATCCTTTTGTCCTCCTTTCTCCTTTTTCAGTGAAACTGGGGATTGAACCCAGGACCTTTGTACTGATCTATGACACACTTTTACACATTTTTTTGTATTTTTAATTGTGAGGTAGGGTCTTACTAAGTTATTAAATTGCCCTGGCTGATCTCAAGATTATAGTTCTCTTTCCTTAACCTTCTTCCCTGTTCTTTGGGATCTTGTACACATTTTTTTCTCATTTTAGTGTCTGAAGTATTTTCCCAGCTTTCTTTCAGTGATGTCATAGTTTCAGGTCTTAAAACTTAAGTTTTTAAATTTATTTTGAATTGATGTTTTTGTTGGCATCTAGGAAGATAGGGGTCTAATTCCATTTTTCTATATGAGGATATCCATATAGTACCTCTATATGAGCTACTACCAGAACTTATTGAAGAAATTGTCCTTTCTAAATGCTTATTCTTAGCACTTTTGTTGATGACCCATAGATGCTATGGATGCATCTACTTACTTCTGGGACTCAATTCTTGTCCGTTGGTCTATGTGTCTTTTCCTGTTAGTATCATGCTATTTTAATTAGGGCACAAAGTTTCCAACAGTCAAAATGAAATCATTACTTCATACAAATGCAATTGTGTTTGACAGAAAATATTTTACACTGTTCATACAGTTTAGTCGTACTTGAGTATTAGACAGCCCTTCTTACATGGAGCCAAAATCTGTTCTGTGTAGTTATTCACCAAAGCATGCTTCCCACGGCCACATGCAGAATGTGCAGTCTGTCTCTCACAGCCATTCTGAGGAGGCTAGGAGTGTAGTTCACATGCATCTCTTTTCCACAGTGTCTTGTTTCCAACAATGCCATTTCACTGGTCAAACCTCATATGACATAGACTACACCAGGCTCTGGGGTTGTGTGCATTTCAGAAGTCTGTATCTCTCTTCAGATAGAACATGAGAACCAGCTTGTTTCCTTGGCTGTAATTGATGGATGGGCAAGATGAATTCTCCCCTCCTCTGACTCAGGCTATCTACTACTACCAGAGTGATTTGCAACCAAGCTAACTTCTTTTTCTTTGGCTATCTCAGCCCACCCTAAGGGCAGGGCTGGCACAGCATGTGGTGTAGGGGATTGAACTGTGGTCTCCTGTGCCTGCCTAAACTTGCCTAAGCAGGCACTTTGGACTTTTGAGCAATCTTGTCAGCCCCTGGAACCAAATTAGCATTGAACAGGCACATTTGGTTGACTTGACTAACAACTGCTTACTCACTAGTTAGTTAGATTATCTGTTGATCTCCTCCACCAACCTACTTTAATGTATATATATATATATATATATATATATATATATATATATATATATATGATATGGCCACCATAATTTATCAGCAAGAAAATCAAATTTATAAAAGATAATGTTATTTTTAAAATTCTAAGCTTAAAGGGCCTGCTAGATAGTTCATCAGACTAAAAAGCCTGCTTAGGAAGAGTGCAGCCACCAGGGTTCAATCTCTGGCCCACCGTGCTGGCCCTACCCCCAAGGCTCACTGAGATAGATGGTGATTGAGCCTTAGCATGGTGGCGCTCGCCTGGCTGAAAGCAGGAGGATCACTGAGTCTGACCTGTATAGTGAGACCCTGTAGACTCTGTACTAAGTACATTTAAAAAATCCTAAGCTTGTCTCCATAATCCATACCCCACCCTCAAAAAGCCTTCCAGAAACTAATACTCAGAAATAAATGTGGTATATTTTAAGGGACTGGAGACATTCCTTAGACCTGAAACCAGTACAAAGCCTTTTTCTCCATTAGCTTCTATCCCAGATGAATTAGTAAAATAAAATTGAATCTGTTAAAAACCTGACATAAGAAATAGTATATTTTACAGAAAAGGCACAGCCAATGGACACTCTTATCTTAATAAGAAATATGTGATATAGAAAGGTGAATTTTCAACTTGATATTATATGTGAGTACATTACACAAGTGCACCAAATTAAGAGGTAATTATGTGCAATGTGGTAGGCATCAATAGCAAAGAAAGAATGAAAGATTGCAGGACAAATTTAGCATCAGCAAAATGATTGTGTTAGGATATAGCCTTTGTAAGAGAAGAATATATATATATATATATATATATATATATATATATATATATATATGTAGTATGGAAAATCCGCTGGTTGCTACTTAGCATCATACATCCATGCTTGCTCAGCCCAGGGGAGCTGATAAAAAAAAGCGCCAAAATGTAAGCATTAGGTACAATGAGAACAGATAAAGTAACCTTGCACCATGCCCCTCTATTCTTGGGTGTTAACTACAGGCTGCCCCTGACTACATAGCCAGAGAAAAGGATCACTCTTAAAGTAGATCCTTAAGTTAGATGAGGATCAGTTTGAGAAATACATGATACAAAGGAAACCAAAAGCATGACAAGATAAGACCCATGGGCCTGGACTTTCACCTGACCCTTCTGGATCCCTCCGCCTTCTGTCTTTTCCAAGAACAGGTTCTTTCTGGTCATTGCAGCCCCAGGGTGCGTGTGTTTTTCTTTAGCTTTAAAGGCAAAGTAGATCAAGTGGAGAAACAAAAACTAACAAACAAAAACCTAGGGCTGACCTAAGCAAATTAAAGATGGACTCTTTTGCTCCCATTTCACTCCAGGCTCCTAAAATTTAATTCCTTTTATAAAATAGTGCCCCTCAAGACTTTGTGCTAATCCCCTTGGAGCTCAGAGATCCATGATATACCATTCCTGTAATCTGAAGAGGACAGAACCAACGCACAGATGACAAAAACCAAGCCTAAAATTCACCAAGGCATACAATAGAATCAGTGTGATAGAAGTTCAGTGGGAGACCTTCACATTTAATTTAGGGACTTGGAATGAACTATTGACTAGATACAATTCTCCTCACAATTACCACAATTACTTGGAGTTGAACTTTAAAGGATGATTTGGATCTCCCACAGGCAAAGATGAGCGAGAAAAAGTCCTGCAGAGGGAAGTCCCAAGTGATACATGTTGGCAGAATTCTTGTATATTGAACTGAGAATAAAGGGATAAATAGTAAAGCCATCTCCATGTTCTGCTTTGGTGGATCTTGCAACACTGCAGAGATAGGGCAGCCTCATTGCTGTGAAGTCCTTGCGTATTTGCCGTGTCATGTCTGGTATGGGCAGCCAGCTACCAATTTAGCGAATGTAAGTCTGAACCCAAGATAGAGCCTTGCCTTTTTCCTCCTCTTAATGACAGTTAATAGTTGTTAACTTTGGCCATCTGGGAAAATGACTATTTAAAAACATCGGTTTCAGACAGTACGTGTTTAAAACCTGGTAAACACTGACTTTTGGAGGGATAGTATCAGAAGACTGGATAAATAGAAGCATTAAGTATTTGAACCTCTCTTATCCTTCCTGTACTACCCAAGAAACAAAATCAACAGAAGATATGTATTCCAAGAAATCAGCCTACAATATTGCGGCTAGTGGCCAGAAAGTTCCAGATTCCATGGGGCCAGCCATTGGAAAGGGCAGACTGGAGCTCTTGGGCATGCACTGACGCTTTCTTGTTCTTCATCTTCAGAATGGTCTCAGTTCTTCATACTTTACAACTGATGAGCAGCTCCAATCACATCTGTGAAATACGTAGCATCACTTAGAGTGATGTACAGTTGAATAAATGGGGCCATTACCTAGATAACATGACACAAAATAAGCCACCACAGGCCCATAAACTGCCCTGATGGCAGGAAGCACAAATAGACAACACACACAATAGAATCACGAAAATAGAAAGCCACCACTTAAGAGTATGAAGTTTCCATTTGCAGAACATGAAAACGTTTGGAACTAGCAGATAGTGGTTGTGGATGCATTCCCAGCATTGTGAATGTCTTTGGAGTCATCGAGCTGTACACTTAAAAGGGTTAAAGTGTAAATTTTCTGCTATGCTTATTATATCACAATAAAAATAATCAAATTTTTATTTGATTTGACTGCAGTGGAGCCCAAATTAGAACACACTTTTCACTGTGGGTCAGTAGAGTGTAATTAAAACTTATCAAATCAGTATGTTCACATGATCACTTTGGCTTTAGCAAGAGATTCAGCTGCTCCTTTTTTTTTTTTTTTTTTTTTTTTTTTTTTTTTTTTTTTTTTTTTTTTTTTTTTTTTTTTTTTTTGTATTGTAGGGAAGAGTCTACAGGGTATTCAGGAGCTCACTACTAGATTAGACTTGGAATGATCCACCTGTTTACAGCCTCCCAAGGTCTGGGATTACAGGCATGCACCACCACACCCAGTCTCAATTGTTGGCTCCTCGAGCCCCAGGGGCAGGGCCAGTGTGGCAGGGCCCCAAGATCGAATCCCTGACCCCTGTGCTTGCTTGCAGGTGCTTTAATCCACTGAGCTCTTTGGCTGGCCCACAGCTGTTCCTTGATGGGTATCAGCTTCAGCTCCCCTATCCAGTCAAGACAGACCTCACTCAAACCTGCTATTCTGAATGTCCAAGCCAGTCCTGAGAGAGCGCAAGCAGGCTTGGCTTGGATGACCCGACAGCATATTGAGTAATAAAGATAAAACACAACTGACCACTGTCACTGAGCTGGTGTTGGAGATCTTCGGACACAAGAACCTTTTGTTTAGAACATGTCAGCTGGTAGAATGATTATGAATGTCCAGCCTGGCAGAAAGAAAACTGGGATTTTGCTGGTGGTTGTGCTTGAGTTCCTGGGAATGTTTTACTGGCACAACTCTTTTCTTCTTGATAAATTCTTTTCAGTCTTGTTCTTTATTGAGAGCTGTGATGTGTGGATTCTTTCCTCTGTGTATAGCATAAGCTCTGTCTGTGTTCAGGGATGTCAGTATAATGATCCTTTTGCAATGGTGACAGTTCAGAGAAATGTTTTTCAAATCTGTTGCTACTGACAGACATAAATGAATTTCCCCAGCAGAGTTATGGATCACCAAGAAAATGGGCCTGCTGGTGCCCAGAGCTAGGGAGTGACACGGGCTCTTTCCTGGAAGAGGATGCAGTGGCAGGGGTCAGCCTCTAGGAGCCCCAGCATCCTTCTGCCCCACACTTTCTTCTTCTCATTCTGTTTGATGCCTTCTGTACAGAGATTCTTCACTGGGTGTTTTCAGCTCTTTTAGATGGTGAAATATTTGAAACTATTTAGGAAAAATTTATTTACTCCCATTAGCAGGACTTCAGGCAACTGAAAGAATTTTTAAGGGGTGACCAGATAGCTCAGCAGATTAAAGTGCCTGATTAGGCAGACACAGATACTGGGGTTTGATCCTCAGCATGCAGTGCTGGATCCATCCCCAGGGCGCACTGAGACTGCAACTGAAACTGGACAAGGCAGTGTGCACCTGTAATCCCAGCTGAAATGATCCTATCAAAAGACATTATTTATAGGTATGATCTATCATGCTGGATATTTAAGATGTGGTAGATATTCCATACCTAAAGTTTTATTTTTCTTCCAACAACTTTGGACAATATGTGTCACATCATAAAATTCATGCTCAGAAAGGAAGGTGACGTCCAAATAGTAAGGGGTGGAGCTGGCTTCAAACCCAGGGAAGCCTAATCTTCAAACCTTGCCACGTTGTCCTGCACCACAATGATAAGGACTTTCAGAACTGTTAGCCATAGAGCTCATAACCAGGAAGTAGACCATAAGACACCTAAAGTTTTAAGGGAACTGGGAAGGTGTGCACTGGCCTGTGTGTCAGTAGTTTCACTTGCTGTGCTTTACAGTGCTTTGCATAGAACCTTTCATTGAGTAAGACCTTGATAAATTAGTTGGGTAAAAGTATTTGGGTAGATATCAGGGATGTCCAGAGAAAGAGGTAAGCAGGTGAAATAAGAGGCCGGAGAGGGAGTAACCAGACTTAAAGATGAGCCTCTGATTTCTGTGCTTGCGTAGAGTGAGCTGGCCAACACCTAAAGTATGTTTGCATGGACAGACCTGGTGGAAAAGCCTAGGCTTTGTAGACACTGTGTTGTTGACTTTGTGGAGGTGTTGATTTTCACAGTGGGTGGTTGGTTTATGTTTTGTTTTTCTAAGTAAGTACTTCCTCTTTTGTGTATGTTTCTGTGTGTGTATCGTATTTACACATATTCATGTTATAAAAAGAAGAGAATATGAAATAGTAATAATAAAAATTAGAAATGATACAGAATTTCACTAAACAAAATAATATGAATTTGACACTATTCATTGTATAGTGGTATCTTCAACTTGGCTCCTTTTTTCCTCTTTCTTAAATTCTTACAACTATTTCTCTTTTTCCAACTTTGCATGCATATATGTACATGTGTTCTTTCTTAAGATGAAAAAGCATTTGGAGAGGTACTTAAGAGGAAGGCAGGGATAGGCGGTGTTCACCACACTGTAGACTCAAAGATGCCCCCTCTCTACCATGGTCCCTCAGCAGCAATAAGCAAGCTGCAGCACACAGGAAGATACCTCTGTGGCATGTATTCACTGGAAGCTACAAAAACTGAGCCATGAATGACTTTTTTGTATTTTTCAATAGTCAAAAATTTAAAAAGCAGTCTTTCACAGCCCATGAAAATAGTATGAAATTCAGGTGTCAGCTCCTGTGAACTTTTATGGAATACAGCCATACCCATTCACTTATGTATTGTCTGGGGCTGTTTTATGTTACAAAAGCAGTCACACAGTTGCCATGAAAACTGTATTCCTATGGAGGTGAACGTTTTTACTACCAGGTTCTTTGCAGAAGAAGTTTGCCAAACATTGTTATAAGCCACAGTAGGGTCAATTCCTCTTATGACTACTGGGAAAATATAATAAAATTGTTCGCATTGTCTCAGGAGCCTTTCAGCAGAGTATGTTGATTCTATTTATAGATTCCTATAATTTTTGTTGCTAGTTGAATCTGTGTGGGTGTGAAGGGCCTGGGATAATTGTTGTGCCTTGCGAGGATATATTCTAAATAGATCTGGGAACTCTTTCATGATGGATTTCAATGAAGAATGTTTAATTCGGAAATCGATTTTGAACTTTTCCATCTCAGTAGAAGCAGAAAGGAAAGGAAAGTGAGGTAATGGTGGCCTGCCCCTTGCCTACTTCTTGGGCCACCTTACGAGTAGTGTGACAGTGTAGACAGGCAGCCCTTCATGGTTCCTGAGGAAAGGTTCTACGTAAATATAAGACATCAATTACTGTTAGCACATCTTTGATCTGTAACTCACAGAATGATAGGCTTCTGAGAAAATAATTTAGATTTGATTGCTACTTGCATGTTTTTTATGAGGCCAAAGTGATACAATATTAGGGACAAGATACTCATGTAATAACAAGAGCCCACTGTGGATTTCAAGATAAACAAATCTAACATATTTTTAAAAAGCCAAAACCTTTTACTTGATGTACAATTTGGTGATGCAAGGACAACTGTACTCATGGGTCAGACATCACTTGGGGACTTCTGTTTCTACAGGTTTGACTTTATGTCACACAACTAGACCAACACCTGTGTTCTCCAGGCCTAGGGAATGGGAACAGAAGTGGTGCAGATAAAGTTTGGGACTTTGCCCCCTCCCCGCAACACACACAGTTTTCTTGTTCCCAGAGATGCTGCTGGGTTCTAGTTTAGGTTCTTCTGAACAAAGACAGGGCTGAGGACTGGGATGCAGGTAATTTATTTAAATCAAACAGAGCAGGGGAAGTAGGAGACAAAGGTGAAGGACCCAGAAAGGGAGTGTTCCTGGGCTGAATAACCTGCTAGCAGCAGGGGCTCCGCGTGCTGGGCATCTGTGTGGCACCCTGTTGTCTAAGCCTTAGATTGTCCTAGGAAGGTAATTGCAGTTAGTTGACTTGTGTAACAAAAAGGCCACTGCCAAGTCTTGAGGTCATATATCATGTCTGAAGCTCTGCTTAAGTAGTTTTGTTTAGCTCTGAAAACAATCAAGAAAGAGTATAGTTTTTTTTTTTTTTTTTTTTTTTTTTGAGGTATAGTAGTTATTTTGTGCAAGTAGAAAACTGATAATTATAAATTATTTGAAGTCCCTTAGCTATTAGGAGTCAGGCCTCGGACACAAATCTAGGTCTACTGAGAAGCAGAGCCTGTTTTCTGCCCTCTGTGCCACATAAGAAGGTAGGTGCCTGCTCCTCAGTTGGTGGTTTTGAAAGCTTTAAATTGTAACTGACTTGTAATGTTGGGAAGATGGGGACATGTAGCAGAGTCTGCCATAGTAACAAGGAAGCCCATACAGCCTGGTGGCTTAGTCACAGGACTCCTTGTATTGGGGTGACGGGGTTGCTCCTTGCTGGCAAGATCCTTCCTTGGAGATCCTGGCCCCTGGGCCCCTGTCTGGTGGTGCTAGCTCCAGGCTGAGGCAGGCAACACACCTCTGGCTTTCAGTCCTTTAGGGCTGTGGAAGGAGCAACCCTGAATTTACATGGCCGTAGCAGAGGATGCATCATTTAGCTCACCCTTATGAAGTCCTCGATAGCATTGTCACCTCACATGGAAGAGAGAAAGGAGCCTGGCGAAGCTTTCAACCACGGGGTTCTGCTATTTCTATTCACATTTCATTGAACAGAGGGACACTGAATATTGGCGAGCAGTCCTATAATCTCCCAGGGTGGGTTTGATTTAATTCATTTTTACAAGCCTCCTCTTTTTCTTGTTAATAGGTTAACAAGTTTAAGCTATTAAGCAGCTCATCACGGCTTGGAATATATTTAATTCAGCTGTTGACTTTCCTGGGTGGCCTCATGAAAATTCAAAGTTGCCAAGAGCTGGAGCTACAGCTTCCCATGTTTGAGTATTAGGAAAGGAAGAAGGAGGGTGTTCAGTAAAAGTTCCCACCCCATGGTCAACCATCCAAAGGTAATCTTAGGATTCAGCTGTTTTGTATATGGCGTAAAACACAAAGGTCACAAACACACAATTATTACCCTGAGGTTTCATCTTGTACATGGAATAAGAGCCTTTGGCTATAGGCATAGTTTCATAATATTACAGTGTGCTGGTCGGGAGGGCCTTGTTCTCGGGGTAGTTGTTCTTTTCAGCATGTGGTCCAGCAGCTGCTTTTGTTGTCAGTTACTTTTTCCTTGTGAGCTGAAGACACAACCATAGGAAGTGTGAAAGGAACCTCAACTGTTAAGACACACATGTTTCAGAGGCACCATGAGAAGAAAATGGCTTTGATCAAATAGCGCAAAGCTGGTGGTAGATACCAGGTTTTCATATCTCTGTATCCCTGTTCTAAATCCAAAGAACCCAGATCTTCTACCAAAATTCTACTCTTGCCTTAGGGAGAGGTGAGGAGGATGGCATGGATGGTGTGATCAGGATTAGGTATAGGTAGGGAGGGCCCAGGATTTAGGAGGAGGGCCTTGCGCCAAGAGGGACATTTGCTGTATTATCATGTTTTGGTCCACTCTGGCATAAAGCAGTGTGAAGCCACGGGCATGTCATTTAACTCTGTTTCCTTCACCTGCAAGATAAACTCCAGAAGATTCTCAGTCTTAGAATGGCAATAAATGAAACAGGATGGTCAGCTCAGAGAGATAACAGAGTGGAGAATTTTTTTAAGCTATAAGAGACTTCCAAATATTTGGACTTAGATTGAAAAAGTCACTTACAAGAGACACTGAAGGTGCAGGAGAAAGGATTTCTGATGCAGCAAGGTTTGGAAAGAGGTGGCACTTAGGGAAACTGCCAGAAGACACTGCTCTAGAAGGATGATCTGGGTGCAGTGGGGAAAGGAGAGGTTTGGAACCAGTATGTGCCCAAGAAAGGGAGTTAATTACTAAGAGGGGAACACGAATGTTTTGGCTCCCAGAAAGGGCTCCGCTGAAACTATGCAGCAGGAATTGTAATGGAGCAGTGCGTGTTTTGTGCTTTGACACCCCAAGATCAGGAACGGGAGAGTAGACTAGACCTAGGACTGAGTCCCCGTGGATTGATCTTGCCATTCCTCTCTCATGGCAACTTGGCATGGAAGGAAAACAGAGGGGCTTGAGGTCACCTATGAAATCCCTGAAGGAGAAGGAAAGGCTCCCTTGCTACAAGAAAGTAGGGAATGTGCGAGGAAAGGTCTGGGGCCTCCGAGGAGCACTGTGGGCCTGTCTTAGTCATCTTCCTCCTCACTGAGATGCAAGCGCCACCATCCACAACTTAAGGGAGAGAGCTTTACCTGGGCTCACAGTCTCCGCCCCTGATCCGAGGCCCCAGGGCAGAAAGGGCAAAGCAAAGCTGCTCAGGCTGTGAGGCAGGGCACCGGAGTGGAGGGAGGCTGTGCAGAGGGAGAGAGCTCTGTGTCTGAGGCCCGCGAGGGCCCGCGGTGAAGTGGGAGCAACGCTCCCGTTTGAGAAGGCTGAGGAAGCAGGGGACAGAATGCTGGACTGTGAACTCCCTAAGGATAGGGCCAAGGACTCCTTCCTTTTCTTTCGCCTCTACATTTTCAGGCACATAGCAGGTGCTGAGTGCAGCCTATAAATTTAAGCTGAATATTATCCAGAGCAATGGCAAAAGAAGGAGTCAGAAAGCAAACTCTGAAATGATCAAACTGTAGATCCGGGTGGCAACCCCAGGTCTTATCTAATCCAGAAGAGGTGGCCTAGTTTTTTGTTTGTTTCTCCAAACACACCCTCAAGGGGTTTCCCTTCCTCTGTGGCTGACTCCACAAATACGGAGAGATTTCCCGGAGGACAGCCAGCTGGGCCTCCTATTTCTATAGAAAGAGTTTCTACCATCCCCCAACGCAAAATTCTATCTCCCTGCTTCTATGCACGAGTATATATTATGGTCACAGCTTTGAATACATTCTTGATAAAGAGTCATTCCTAACAATTAAATAGAAAGTGGAGAAAATGAAACAAAAACGCGAAGCAAGCTCATTTGTATTTCGGATGTGTTAGTTCATTTGTGGATTGCTGAATTTTGGAAGATAACCAGGAAAAATAAATAAATAAATCAGCTACCACTCAAGCCTGAATATAGAGTTTTTCCCACTTATTTTGTCAGGGTGGATAGTTCTTGATTACATATTTATGATAATGCTTTATAGCTTACTTGTGAATGCCTAGAAGCACTTTCTTTAACATAATGAAGTCTGGGCCACATGGGGCCCTCTTGCCCTATTGTTCTGCTATTAAATTTTATCTTAAAATAATTTATGTTCTCTATATTTGTTAATTATAATGCGGTTGGTTTAATAAGGTTCTGATGAGAAAACTAGAATACTAGAGAGACATGCTTAATTTTTGAAAGACTGTATAAGGTTTCTACCTCTACTGGATATATGTGAATGATACACATGATCACCAAAGATGGAAGCAGTGGGTTCCAAGTGTAGTATGGACCCCAGTATCAGGGACACCTTAGTATTTCCTGATTGGAAATCAGATGCCCTATCTTTTATTTGCAACCTGAATGAACATCTCCTATTTTTAAGTTAGAAAATCAGTGTGTCCACTTAGAAGTTTGACATATACTCAAGAAGCAGGATTCCACTTTGGCCTGGTGTTAAAGTTGGTCAGATAGAAGGAGCTGCATTTTCGGGTGCTAGGCAGGCCAGAAAGGGAGAATGCAGCCTTTGAGGATGACACAGCTGAATGCAGTGGATTTGGAAACCATGAGCATATCATCTGTGTTTTCCAACCTTGGCATACTGGAGGTATTACCCACAAGAAAAGCGTTATTCAATGCCAGCTGTGCTACTGGGGAAAGGAAGTGCAGGATCCATAGCAAAGGTTGCCCAGTGTGGGGCCCTGACAGGGCCCTCCTCAGTTCCATGGATGCTTGCATGTCATATTAGGAAAAAATTATGTGTGTATTTTGGTATGTTTGGTTTTCATTTGGTTGGATGCTGAAGCAAAAGCAAATTCAACTTATCATGACTTGCAGATAAAAGTGGCTGTTGCTAAGGAATTGCTGGGAATTTGGAAGGGGAGAATATATCTCAGTAAATTTTTTAAATTAATATTTCATCTAAAGACACATGAAGAAAATTACATCTCTGTACTGCTTCATTTCCTAGAAATAGCTGTTCCCCCAGGCTTACTTTCCCATTGTACTTTTGAACTTTAAACTCTTTGCCCAGAAGCACTTAAAATTAGCGATCATAATTCTTCAGCATCAATTCTTGCCCACGACCTCAGCTCTCCTCTCACTGGGCAGTCGGTGCTGTGGTAAGATTGTCTATCCAGAGAGCAGTAGGGAGGGAAGCTGCCAGCTCAGTAGCTGTGAGGCGTGTGAGTTAGACGTGGTAGACATACCTGGAACTGAGGAGGGCCCTGTCAGGACCCCACACCCAGGCTACCTTTGCTATGGATCCTGCACTTCCTTTTCCCAGTAGCACTGTTGGGATTTGAAAAATGCTTTCCTTGTGGGTAATACCTCTGTCAAGCCTTCCTGTGTTGTTGGAGTTATTGTGGTAAGATCATTAACATGAGGTACACATTCTTAATACTTTTTTTGTGGGGGGGGGGGGCGGTTGAAAAGCATGAGGGAGAATAGAAGAAAAGGACCTGAGTAGTTCACTTGGAGACTTTCAAGACTAATTTTATCTTTTCAAGAGACTCCAGGACCTCAGCCAAAGTAAGAAGCTTGTAAACATACACTGCCTGGATTTGGTGGTTAAAGCAGGGCTTCAATTTGCTGGCTCATGGTCACTTTCTTTATGTTCACCAACATATCTCAATTTATTCACTCCTTTACTCCTGCTCCTACCTAAACCGTTTTCCTTTCTGGCCCCGATTTCCATCCCCAGTCTATCTGTGTGATTTACAGACACAGTGACAGCCTGTGTGTTTTGTTTTTCCTTGCCTAAAATTGGATAGTATTTCTGATAGTAGCTCTGTATAGTTCCAGTACTGTCCATACAGCTATGATTTTTATAAACCCCCAAGATCATAGGTGGCTTGTTCTGCACCAGTACTAAACTAATTTTTATTAACCTCCTATTAGGTGGCAACCATATATATATATATATATATATATATATATATATATATATATATGTCATGCACTGTTACATACACCTTTTATATGTAGACTTCTTTGATATGTTATAACTCATATACCATAAAATATATCCATTGTAAGTATATAGTTCTATGACTTGGTTTTATAACACATCCATTATCACAAAAATAATCCCCTGGGCCTCTTTGCAGTCCTCACTGTGGTCCATCCCTTGCCTCACTGCAAACATTGGTCTGCCTTAGGTTCTGCTATGGGTTCACTCTTTCTGGGAATTTCCTCTGAGTCATCTTGGAATATGTGACCACCTTTTACATTTGGTGTCTTCCTTTCTATGATGTTTTGTGTATCATGCATATTAATGGATGCATCTGAAGTTCAGTTTTTTTGTCATTGCTGTGCAGAATTTTATTTTAAAGCTCTACTACAATTTATGGACCTACAAAAATTAGTTTTGGTTATTATCAATAAAATGTGAACACACGTTTCCATTTCTTGTGGATAGATTCATTTTAGGACTTGAATTACTGGGTTGTATGGTAAGCTTATGTTTCATTTGTAGAGATACTACAAGACTATTTTCCAGTGTGGATGTATTATTTTACATTCCTGTGACCAATACATGGAAGTTCTAGTTCACCAACATTCTTGCCCACACTTGATTTTGTCTGTCCATTTGGTTATAGCCATACTATTATGTATGTAGTTTTGATTCACGAATATCAAATGAATAATAATGTTTAACACAATTCCATGTGCTTCATTCATATAACCTATTTCATGAATTGCCTATTCAAGTTATTTATTGTTTGTCATGTTTTTGAGATGTGAGGGTTCTTTATATATTCTGAATATAAGTTGTTTATCAGACATGTAACTTGCAAATGTTTCCTCCCAAGTGTAGCCAATTTTTTCATCATCATCTTAATAGAGAAAGTTTAATAGGAACTATTAACCATGTTGAGAAACATGTTTATCATGTATAAAGAACTGAAAAGTCCAGAGAAGACCACAGAGGTTCCCGGGAGGTAACTTGGCTACTAGCAGTTAACAGCTGAAAGGAGGGAGGAATAGAGTTAAGAGGATGAAATTTCAAAACTCTCAAGCTGGAGAAGAGGGCAACACTCAGTCCCCTGAAGCAAAGACAATGCCCAGTTGAAGCTGGTGCCTCAGGGGTGCAGTGAGGCTACTGCTGGGAATGCTGGAGGAGCTGCACCTGACATCAGCTGCCACTGCTGGTGCTAACTCCACTGATGGGACGAAAGAGGACAGGTTGGGGTAACTGATGGGAAGATCAGTCTTCTTTTCTCTCACAGCCTTTTAGGCTCTCTCCCAATACCATCAGCAGAGCCGAACAAGACAATACTTATACATGGCATTCAGTCCCAATGCCAGCACTAAAAGATACAGTTGAGAAGGGTGATGCGAAAGTGAGACATTATCTTCGTGGCAGGACAGGGAGATGCTACTATTATCTCTAGTTCAAAGAGGAGGAAATTGAAGTACAGAAAAGTTACATAACTTTTCCAAGTTATTAAGACAGTAATTAAGGGCACTGAGATTTGGACCTGTATATGTGGCTCCAGAACCCACTTCTTACACTATTATGCCTTTCTGATCCAATGTGGGTTGTAAAACAAAGTATGGTCTGCAATCATAATCAGTTCTAGTGTGAGGCCTTTAGTCTAAGTTCCAGATTTAGAGAACCCCCACAGAAGTCTGTAGCTCTAATCTTTCAAAGAAGCAAGCCAAGCTGGTTTAATTTCAGGTTTTGTTCTTCATAATTTTGTCTCCCATTTTAATCTGTCCACTTCTTACAACATTAAACCAGGTCACTGAAAGGTACATATATTTTCTCTTCCAGTGTTATCCGTGAAGACTGATGATTGACATTAGAAAGGATATAGCTTAATATGAGAAATTTATGTTTCATTTCATATAGTCCTCTTGTAGGGCAAGATATTAATTCACATGCAATCTCATGATTTTTTCTAATTATATCATTCCTATATTTCTGTTATTATCCTGTAGTTCTCTGAGTTTCCAAATACAGTTCAGTGTTTTCACATTGGACTTATACTTGATGCCTTTATTACTTAGATACAGAAATATAAGAGTGATATAATCAGAAAAAAACATAATCATGAGATTGCATGCAAATAGTAATCAAATAGGCCTGCAAGATAGTTCAGCAGACTAAGTACTTGCTTAGACAAGCACAGGGCCACATTCAGTCCCAGTACTACATGCCCTGCCAGCGCTGCCTCCCAGGCATGCTGAGCCAGCCACCAAGACCATGTGTGGTGGCACACACCTGTCATCCCAGTGCTGGGGAGGCTGAAAACAGGAGGATCACTATGAGTCTGAGCTGCGGAATGAGGACCTGTACCAGATACATAAATAATTTTTTTAAAAAATTGACTTGAAAATCCTAGAATAGTGATACAGCAATTTTCTACAACTGAGAAATTAGGCAAATTTTCTCCTTTTATTCCCAGATAAGTCACAATATCAGTGTTACACATATATAATCAGTTCAGTAAGCTGTTTGGTATACTTGTGCTTAGAATTTGAAAGTGACATTTTTAGAATGCTTATAACTGCTCTGGTACATAATGTTACATAGACAAGTAGTGCTACAACAAATAAAGTGAACTGCCTGGAATATGCACACAGCATAGAAATATTCCCTTATATCATAAATACACATCTATGGTATATATACCTTCTATGAAAGACTTATCCAGACCAACAGTTTGGACAAGAATTATCTCCCTACAAGTTGAGAACATGAGAGAGAATAAAATTTTTTGGTGGATGGATTGTTAATGGCCAGTTAACTAGTAATTTTTTTCATTGGAAGTTACATTCCATTTAAGAACGATCTAGCCCTTTCAGAATCACTGCCCCTTTGGTAATAATTTGTTACCGTTCAAAACAGCCATTAGAAATGCCACAGGTACATTATAAACATATTCAATTTTCTTGTGTTGACTGAAAAATTCCAGCCCAAATGTAGCCTTGCTGAGTGATCAGGGTCTGAACATGATTTACATTTTGTAGTCAGAGGTGTTCGTCCATCCACATCTAGGCTTTAGCAACCCGGATGGTTGTGAAGACAGTGCTTTCTCACACACTCTTTGATTTTGGACTCTTGCCCTTTTCCAGTTGTGGAGCCTATGCAATGGAAATTCAAGGTTGCAGTTCTAAATATAGGATGTTGATTTGGGGACCAAGAGGAGTAGTAGGTCTAATTTTACCTCTAAGTGTTGGTGTAGTTCAGCTGTGCCTGTCTGCAGCCAGAATGCTATTCCCATCCTTTCGTATCTAGAATCAGCCGGTTGTAATCAGCGTTGCGGATGCTCATGGTAAACAAACTTGGAAAATTTTAGATGCACTAAAGAATCAGTGTGTCAAGAAGACAATTCTAGATCTTGAGAGAAAAGGCCTACTTGTGGGCCTCTGAGTGCCACCATTCAGTTCCTGAGATCTTGGAGAAGTAACTGTATGTCACAGTCTTGACTTCCTCACTTGAAAAACAAGAGAGATAATACAGGGTTATGAGATCCAGGAAAGATATTATGAATGTAGAATATAAATTTTAAAGTGTTATAGAAGAAGACATAGTTATAAATATCTTTGTAACGTGATTTTAAATTTTAGGGCAAAGACCAATATGCTAGTTGCTGGGTTTTTCATTGGTCTATTTTTGGAAATGCTCTTTTGTAATTTTGTTATATATTGCCCACTGAATTGTTGCATGATGAGTTAATGCAGCTCTGTGAGCAAGTAAGATGTGGAGTATGACATTGTTTTATTCTCCTACTGGACATTCAGAAAGCATATTAATATATTAAAGGTTCTGAGATATGAAACAATAAAAATTCAGAGGACTTTTCTTTATACAACATTTCCTACCATTTCTCTGATTACAGAAGGTCTTTTGTTCCCAATGTGACATCTAATGTAATCATGTATCCACTTGATACATTCTGCTTTATATCAAGTTTTTAAGACCACAGAATCTTACTTGAATTTCATTTCCAAAAGCATAATCTTCATAATCTTTCTATAACTGTTTGCATCATAGCAGTTGCTTTTGGGGAAAAGCTGAAATAGATGAAGTTTTAGTTGAATAAACTTAGAAAAATGTGATGCAAAACTTAAATATGCTTTGACTATTTTTAAAGTTAATTTTGCTTTCCATTTATTGTGTTATAATCTGCCATCTCTTACACTCCCAGCGTGAAAAATCATGACCAAAATATTTGCTGACTTGTGGTATAGTTAATATTATCTAAAAATGAGGCTGGGAAATTTTTATAAGTCAGGAATGAGGCATAGCTGAGTGATACATATGGAAAATGAAAATTAAGACAGGCTATTGTAAGGACTGTGTGAGTGTGGCTTGGTGTCTTAGAAATGTACAGAACCCTGCCTTCGAGTATTGGAATGGTTGTGGTAACAAATTCCTTGTGGATGACACCAAAAAAAGCCAGTATTAGCCGGGCGTGGTGGCTCACACCTGTTATCCCAGCACTCGGGAGGCTGAGGCAGGAGGATTGATGTGAGTTCGAGACCAGCCTGTGCTACAAAAGTGAGCTCAGGACCAGCCTCAACTGCATAGTGAGACCCTGTCTCAAAAAGACAAAAAAAAAAAAAAAGCCAGTATTATTTATGAATAATTGTGTAATCTTGTAGAAGTATCGGTCCTTCCATCAGACCATATGCCTTTTAGGGTGGACTTTGTGTAGTTTTACATGCCTACAGCCTAGTGTTGTACTAGGCATATGGTAAGCAAGAGATTAATTTTTGAATGTTTAATCAGTTTGTGGAATTGGAAACCAAATGTTTTGATCTCCTTCATCATTCAGATCAAAACTTTGTCTTACTAATATTGTTTGCTTCAAATGCAAACTATTAATTCAATTTCAATTGAATTATTTGTAATAAATTTTATTTGCACATATAGTAATATAGAGAAAAAATGAAAATAATATATAGTACATATGGTAAATTCTGGTATGTTTAGCAAACCTGTTGTAAAATTAAGTCAGTTTGGTAGAATGGAAATTTGCAAAAATTGACCTGGGCAAAACTGGGCTTGAAAAGTAATCAAATTAGGGGAAAACTGAGACAGTTCAAAATTACACATGGTTAAGTTTCTTATTGGCTAAGAGTGCACAGAAGAATGAAACTTTAGCGGTATTGGATTTGTAAAACTTAACACTAGAAAAACAAATGAATTTGGTAGAAACAATGGGTAGAAAGGAAACCTCACGGATACTATCTTGATAAGAACATGCAGCATCTGAAGGTGAGCCTGCATGGGCTAGTGTTTCTCTCACACTTTGTTTTCAGGAAATATTTCTTCCTCTTCCTCTTCCTCTTCCTCTTCCTCTTCCTCTTCCTCTTCCTCTTCCTCTTCCTCTTCCTGTTCCTCTTCCTCTTCCTTTTCCTCTTCCTCTTCCTCTTCCTCTTCCTCTTCCTCTTCCTCTTCTTCTTCTTCTTCTTCTTCTTCTTCTTCTTCTTCTTCTTCTTCTTCTTCTTCTTCTTCTTCTTCTTCTTCTTCTTCTTCCTCTCCTAATTCTTCTTCTAATTCTTCTTCGTCTTTTGGTACAGGTGATTTCACTCAGGACCTTGTACTTGACAGGAAAATGCTTATTCTACTGAGCTATCTCCCTGGACCTCTAGCATCTGATAATTGTCTTCCCTATTGACCGTAACTACCTGCTTTCATCTTCTGTATTGTTTCGGAACTTTTGTTTGTTTGTTTGTTTATTTTTTATGGCCAGCTCAGCGCGCGCCGAGGGCAGGGCTGGCACAGCATGTGGTACCGGGGATCGAACCGCGGTCTCTACAGCCGCCTGCAGGCACTGTAGACCACTGAGCCATCCTGCCAGGCCCTCATCTTCTGTATTAAATTTCTTTAGCTTCATATGTTTTCTAGCTCATTTTTTTTTCTAAGTGCTTCAACATCCTTTGGAATACAGGCTAAAATTCTAAATGCTTGAATGATATTTCTGTACTAAAAAATTTGAATTACAATTTTTGGGCTAGGAATCTGCATCTTTATAGCATATCAAGTTATTCTCATGTCGATTAAAGTTTGGAAACTGATGATTAGTATATAGGAGTCATGCCTTTAAAAAAATATGATCAACCAGGCTGGGAGCTGAGCCTGCGCACCCGCCGCGGGTAAGCGCCTGCGCCCCTCTGCCCCGCCTCTGCGTTCCCGCGACTAACTTCCTGTTCCAGCCCAGCCCAAACCCCACCGCTGGAAGCTGAGCCTGCGCACCCGCCGTGGCCCAAGCTCCAGCACTGAACCCATCAAATAGCCCGTTTGACAACCGTTCCGGTACACGAGCCTACCAGGACTACTCAATCCCAAAGCTCCACCTCCACCTACAGACCACATCCCCCAGGATTCACAAAAGCTAGCAGCCAGAGCCCCAACACAAGAGTCAGGAACCTCTGTAGAAGAACCACCTTGGAGTCTCCAGACCAAACGCCCATAGACACAGCATAACATCACCAAAG
>PVJA010012058.1:0-15213 GCA_004027025.1 Myocastor coypus
TCTTCTTCTTCTTCTTCTTCTTCTTCTTCTTCTTCTTCTTCTTCTTCTTCTTCTTCTTCTCTTTTTGAGACAGGATTTGACTGTTCAGTTTAGGATAGCCTGAAATCACTTTGTAACCCAGGTTGATCTCTAACTCACAATGATCCTTTTAGCCTCCAGGGTACTGGTATTACAGGCATGCACTACCACTCCTGGCTGTATAACCATTCTTATCAGTAGATCATCAAACTGACTTTTGTATGTGTTGAGCTTTGCATAGTGGGACAGGAGAATATATGATACAATGCAGACCTGAAAGGCATCAAATTCGATGCCCTTAGATCCAGATGCATCATGTTAAAAATTCCAAGTCAGGCTGCTATAAGGATGACACACAAAGTGGAGGAGACCTAAGTTACTTCAGGCAGCCCTGCCACTGACCCAGAAAGTGACAGCATCAATCTATGACTGAAGAATCACATGACTGGCCCATGATATCATGGGAGCTGTGACAAGTAATTAGCATTTCAAGACAGTGCTTCAATTGGTCATGTAGAAAAAGTTAAATAATTTACATTCTGAAATATGAAATAGATGAAGGGTGTGGCAAGATAAAATCTATTTCTAGAATTTTTTTGTATATAAGATAGACATGAGTTGCACACCCACGCACGAGTGGCTAGCATTGCAAACAAAGGATAAGAAGGTGTGTGGGACAAAGGATACAGTCCATAAGGCTGGAAGCTTAGTGATTGTGTGTGTGTGTGTGTGTGTGTGTGTGTGTGTGTGTGTGTGTGGCTGGCTCAGCTCACCCTAGGGTCGAGGCTGGCATGGCCTGTGGTACTAGGGACTGAACCGTGGTCTTGGAGTCTCTGAGTCTGCCTATGCCTTCCTAAGCAAGTGCTTTAGACCCCTGAGCTATCTCAGTGGCTCTGAAGCACAGTGATTTAGAAACGCAGTTCTAGCAGTTGAGGTCCACAACACTGACAAGACCCAGGCTTTGAATCCCTTGGTCATGGTAGCAGTTCGCATCTCATTCTCAGTGAAAAGGCAGGTCACAGATGTGATACAAGAATAAGAGAAGCAACGTCTGGCACTGGAAAGAGCCAGCAGAGCGGGAAGCAGGGCAGCACCCAAGTGACTGTGCTTGTGCCTGTTTGAGCTATAACAAATGCAGGTGGGAGGAGTGTGGCTGTTGCAGCTTGGGATTTGCAAGGGGAACAATACATGACATTTAATTATAAGGTTATTTTATAATAGCCACCCAAAGAGTCATATACAAGGAGTTCAGGAAATCAGGCCACACACTGAAGACCTAGGAATCCAGCTGAGGGTCTGGATCTTGCAGTAATGTCCTGCATGAGTTCAGCTGGAGGCCTAGAGCCCATCACAGAGCCCCTGTTGAGCCCAACTGGAGGCCAAGAATCCATGATACGGTCTCATGCAGGTCTGCTTAATGGATCTGCATGGGGGAGGTTCAAGGGTCAGTGGTGGAAGCTAGAAAGTCTGCACTAGCAGGACAAAGGGTGTGCACTAAATGCTTTCAGATACATTATGAGAAGTCATGATATTTTAGAAAGCAGCTGCTATCATTTCTCAAAAATAAGAATATGCTGGAGATAAAGAAAAGCTTAAAATTAGCAAGAAGATCCGGTAGGTTGGCAAGAAGATAAAACGGGCTTAGATGCTAAAAAATTCAGATAATTATCAAAATTATTAGTCAGTAGCAGATTTGAAGTTATGAACAATAATAATATAAAATATGTTGTAAGAAAAGGTTTAAAATTTTTAAGAGTTGCTTCTAAAACAGAAAGCTTAATATCCAAAAGTGGGAGAAAAATAGTTCAACAAACTAGGAATTTTAAAATATTTAAAGATGACAAAACACATATTTTAAACCATAAGAGCATGTAAAGAAAGCAACTACCTCCCTATATTAATCATAAAACTATGCTATTAAAGTATATAATTTATGTTGGAAATAATTACAGATTCCTTCAGCTATGATTTTTATTTAATATTGATATTTCCCTGTATCTCAAACATTTCTCTGCATTTTCACTTTCTCACACTTTGCAGATTCATTCTCACCATGCAATTATATATAGAAATGGACCGTGAGGGGGACAACCTGCTCAGGACCCCCCTCCTGTCCCTGTCAGGACTTTCTTTCCCCTCAATAAATCTATTCTCCTAAAAAAAAAAAAAAAAAAAGGCACTGAAATCTTTGGATTGCACTTGTTGATAACCGTGAAGGGCCTGAGATTTTATTTTCCTTATAAGATAGGAAATTTGTCTGGCACGAACTATGGATGTTGGCAGCAGATGAGATTTTTGGCTTAGATGAGGAGTCTTGTTAGGCATAGCAGTTGTGTAGCAACCATGTCCGCTTCCCAAGCTCCAACTCTAGGACAACGGAAAGAGGATAGCCCAGTGGTGTTGGCATGATGCCTGAGTTCAGGCCACCTCCAAGCTCAGCCAACCCAAGCCCATGCTTGCGGGTGCTCAGCTGGCTTAACTCTTCCCCAGAGGAAGAAGCCATCTAGTTATATCGGATAGTGTACATGATTTTTTTTCTACTCTGGAAGTATTATTTTTTGAAATTTTAAAGCTGTTTTAATTTAAATTCTATGAATCTTTGTTTTTTATTTTTTATTACATTTAATAAGAAATAACAATGAAACAGTTTCACAACACATTAGTAGGGCAGCCACAATAATTAATACAATGCACACTGCTGTCTTTCTAGTAGTTGTTCCGTGTACAAGATGCAGACATAATAACTTCCAAAAACTATTGGTACAAATATTTCTTTTCTTTGATCTACAGAAACTAGTTGTATACATAGTCCAATAGTCCATTACAGTAGTGGCTTATCAGCAGAACTGGCAATGTTGGAAGCTGTTGAATTGAGCCTTTTGCAGCTCAGCATATTAATATGGCTTTACTTTTTATGCTTCATGGTTAAACTTTTCTGCTCGGTAGTTAAGATCAAGTTGAAGCAAGACCTATATAACAAAACTTGTAACTTTATATCTGACAATGGCAGTTGTTGTGGTTTATGTCTAGTCCCCCGAAAGCCTCATGCAGTCATTGGGCAGGAACTTCTATAGATTGAGATTTGATCCATGATCCTCTGGGATTATGTGATTTACTATTGATCTAGAGTTTGATACTTGATCCATGATCCCTGGGATTATGTGTTTTAAGTACTTCTGGGATTATGGGGGTAGCCTAAAGCAGATAGACTAAGGCCTGATGTAATTTAAAAGGAGAGACAGAGAGACAAACTGGAGCTGTTGCTCTCTGCTCCCCTGTTTGGTCAGTTGCCGCTGTCACAATTGCTGCTGTTACACCGCCATGAACTGGATGCTCTCTGCCCTGTTCCACTCAGCCTTGGGCCAGCCGAATATGGACTGAAACCTCCAGTAACTGTGAGCTAATAAACCTTTCCTTCCTTCATTTTGAGTGTCAGGTATTTCTCCCAACAACAAGAGAAGAGTAACTAAGATATCAGTCAAATTCACTCAGGATTGACACTGAAACCATGCACAGCATTTTGTAGAACTTTTGTCAGTGTCAGCCATCAGGATGAGTCATGACCATTGCCTGATCAGTTTGCTCTCTGTGAAAGCCTGAGAGAATGTTTTCTCTCTAGGTGACTGACTCTCCTTAGGCACACTATACATCATTGACCACTTTCCTCTGTGGTCCTGTAATCTACTTGAACAGAAAGTTTGGGACACCACTGAATTATAAGATGTTACAGAATAGGTTGTCTTATGTCCTGAGACCTCACTGACCTTGAAGGGCTAGGGCCAAAATATTGGCTATACTTGTAGCCCTTCTTTTTCTCTAATTTTTTGGTATGCAAGCATATGTTGTTATCTCTCCAGAAAAGAAGCTTAGTGATATTATTACTCTATAGGTACTTGAGCTTAATATTACTGTCTTTCTGAATATCAAATGCCTTAGGCTTAATGTGGAACTAGTATTTTCCATCCATCACTGATATTCTAATAACTCCCTGTAGAATGTGATAAAAAAAATAGATACACATTTTTACACAGCAATTTAGAAATCTAACCATAAACAGAATTGTAGTAGATCAATCCTATGACATTTTCCTTGTCTCTTATTCTTTTTTATTACTCTTTTTTGTTTTTTAAAACAAACATTTACTTGAGAGTATAGCAATAATTGAAGTGACATTAGAAGCAGCATACATCTAAAGGACCACAATGACAGGCATTCCAAGCATGGTTTTAGTATTACACATTGCTATTCTCAGAGTCAAAAATCTGTTGGAGAATCTTAGGAGTATTGTCTAATTCATTCTGTGTATATAAGTGCATGTTTTTTCCCCTGCCATGTTTCCTAACTTTTCTGCTTGCTATCTATTTGTTGTTTATTCTTTAAGTTCTTGATTTTCATTTAGCTGTGCTATGCCTTTCCATTTTTATTCCTTCTTTTGAGTTCTTACACTAGGGAGACTATATGATAGTTACACATGTAGGTCTGGTTTATTTCAGTCATGAGTTTATGTTAAAGATACATCCACTTGTATATGAAGTCCTCTAATTTATCATTTTCTAAAGCTGAGTAATATCCCATTGTATAAAAACACCATATCTTTTTCAACCATTCTTCAGACGATGAGAATTTTGGTTGTTTCTAAGATTTGTCTATCACAAATTGTGCTGCTATAAGCATAGCACAAACATCACTATGATATGATGTTTTCAGTTCTTCTGGGAAAATTCCCAGTAGGGGGATAGCTGAATTGAATGGGATTTCCAGTTCTAGCTTTTAAAGGAGTCTCCACACTGCTCTCCATAATGGTTGCACCAGTCTGCATTCCCATCAGCAATGGGGAAGGGTTCCTTTTTCCCCATTCTCTCCAATGTTTGTAGTTGGTTGATTTCTTTATGGTAGCCATTCTTTCTGGGGTGGGATGTGTTGTTTTAATTTGCATTTCATGGATGGCTAGTGATGTGGAGCCTTTCTTTATGCATTTATAAGCTGCTACTATGTTTTCCTCTGAGAAGTGTGTATTCATTTTGAGTGACCATTACTGGATTGGGTATTTGAATTTTGGGTCCCTAATGTTCTTTAGTTTTTTATAAATTCTAGATAGAAGACCTTTGTCTGAATATTTATTAGTTAAAATATCTTTGAATTTTTAAGTTGTCTTTTCATGCTGTTAGTCATATCTTTTGATGTGCAAAAACTCCTCAGCAGGAGGAGGTCTCAGTTATTGATTCTTTCACATGCATTTTGATTTTTGTGCATGAACTGTTTGTCTACCCTGATGTATCCAAGATTTTCTGCTATCTTCTCTACCAGGATATTTAGTGTTTCTGTTTTAATATTTAGGTCTTTAATCCATTTTGACTTCAGTTTAGTGCACGGCGATAGACCAGGGTCAAATTTTAATTTTCAGTATGTAGAGAGCCAGTTTTTCAAGCAACATTTTTTAAAGATGATATCTTTCTTCCAGCAAATATGTTTTCTCCCTTTGTCAAAGATAAGGTGGTTGAGTGTGTTTGTATTTGCTTCTGCATCTTCTAAACATTTCATTGATCCTCAGGTTTATATTTTTTTCAATACCATGCTGATTTTATGATTGTAGTTTTGTAGTATAGTTTTGTCATGAACTGTAATGTCTCCTGCCTTGTCTTTGTTTCTTAGGATTATCTTTGCTATTCTAGGTCCTTTTTGGCTCCAAATAAATCTCATAAATCACTTCTCCAGGTCTGTGAGGTATGTTGATGGTATTTTGATATGAATTACATTAAATTTTAAGCCGGGCGTGGGGGCGCACGCCTGTAATCCCAGCACTCGGGAGGCTGAGGCAGGAGGATTGGTGCGAGTTCGAGACCAGCCTGGGCTACAAAAGTGAGCTCAAGGCCAGCCTGAACTGCATAGCGAGACCCTGTCTCAAAAAGACAAAATAAATAAATAAATAAATAAATAAATAAATAAATAAATAAATAAATAAATTTGTATACTAGGGTCTGAGGAGATAGCTCAGGGCCAAAATTGCCTGCCTGGAAAGTGCAAGGTCCTGAGTTTGATCTCCAGTTCCACATAAATAAATAAATAAATAAATAAATAAATAAATAAATAAATAAATAAATAAATAAATAAATAAATAAATCTGTATAACAATTTTGGGTGTATAGCCATCTTCACAATGTTGGTTCTTCCCATCCAGGAGCAGGGAATAACTTTCCATTTTCTGAGATCTTCTAACATCTCTTTTTTATTTTTTCAGAGTCTTGTAGCTTTCATTGAATAGATCTTTTACTTCCTTAGTTAGACTAATTCCTAAGTATTTCATTTTCCACAGTGCTATTGTAAAAGGTATTGTTTCTCTAATTTCTCTCTCAGTGTGTTTGTTATCTGTGTAGAGGAATGCTATTCACTTTTGATTGCTGACTTTGTACCCTGCAATACTACTGAATTTGTGTATTAATTCTAGTAGCTTCTTGGAGGAGATTTTGGGTCTTCCAAGTAGACTATCATGTAATCTGAAAATATTGATAGTTTAACTTCCTCTTTACCTACTCTTATTCCTTTTATTTTTCTCTCTTTTCTAGTGGCTGTAGCTAATGTTTCCAGAACTAAATTGAACAAGAGTGGTGATAGAGGACATCTTTGACTTGTTCCAGATCTGAGAGTAAAAGATTTCAGTTTTTCCCCATTTAGAATTATGGTAGCTGTTGGATTGTCATAGATGGCTTTTATCAAATTGAAGTAGAGGCCCTCTATTCCAATTTTCTGTAATACCTTGAACATGAATGAATGTTGGACTTTGTCAAATACTTTTTCTGCATCACATGAAATGATCATGTGGTTTTTGGACTTGGCTCTATTGATATAATGTATTGAATTTATAGATTTGTGTATGTTGAACCATTTTGTATTTCTGGGATGAATCCTACCTGGTTGTGATGTATAATCTTCTTAATTATTTGCTGTATTCTATTTGTGAGGATTTTATTGAGAATGTTTGCATCTATGTTCATGAGGGAGATTGGCCTTTAGTTCTCTTTTTTAGTTGTACCTTTCTCTGGTTTTGGTATCCGTATAGTACTTGCCTCCAGGAATGATTTTGGGAGGATTGCTTCCTTTTTAATTTCATTGTAGAGTTTGAGGAGTATTGGAGTTAATCTTCTGTAAATGTCTTATAGAATTTTGTGGTGGATCCATCAGGACCTGGACTTTTCTTTGTCAATAGGTTTTTTATTACATTTTGTATTTCATTGGCTGTTATTGGGTTATTGAGAGTTCTTACATCTTCTTGATTAAATTTTGGTAAATTATTCCTTTCTAGAAATCTATCTATTTCATTGGTGTCAGGTCTGTGAGAGTATAGCTCCTTAAAGTAACTATTAATGATCTTTTGAATCTCCACTGGGTTTCTGATAATTTCTCCCTTTTCATTCCTTATTGCTTAAATTTGAGTCTTTTCTTTCCTCTTCTTTATGATTTTAGCTAGGGGCTTATCAGTTTTATTTAATCTTTCAAAGAATAAGCTTTTTTGGTTCATTAATACTTTCTATTTTTTTTCTTTGTATTAATTGAATTAATTCCTGCTCTAATCTTTATAATCTCCTCCCATCTTTGGGCTTTGGGTCTGGTTTGCTCTTACTTTTCTAGATGATTTAGGTGCAGCACTAGAGTATTTATTTGTTGACGTTCTGTTTCCATAATGTGTGAGTTCAGACCTATAAATTTCCCTCTAAGAACTGTTTACATTGCATCCCATAAATTCAGGTAGGCTTTGTTTGAATTTTCATTAAATTGTAAATATTGTCTAATTTCTTGTCTGATTTCCTCTGTAACTCACTGGTTCCTCAACAAGGTGTTGTTTAATTTCCATGTATTTCTGGGGTTCTTGTGGTTTCTTTTGTCATTTATTTCCAGTTTCACTGCACTATGATTAGATAATATCTGATAGGATAATATCTGTTGCAAATATTTAAGCATTTCTTATAGACTAGTATGTGGTCTACTTTAGAAAATGTCCCATGTGCAGCCAAAAAAAATGTGCATTCAGAAGTGGTTGTGTGGAATACACTGTATATAGCCACTAAGTACAGTTGTTCAAAGTTCTGGTTCAAATCTGCTACTTCTTTGCTAAATCTTTTTCTGCTTGACCTATCTTTTTGTGATAAAGGGGTGTTAATATTGTGGTATTGGATATTAGATTTTTCATGTCCATTAAAATTTGTCTTATATAGCTGGATGCTAACATGTTGGTGCATACATATTTATGAGTGTTACTTCTTCATCTTCAATTTTTCCCCTAGCCAGTACATAGTGGCATTCTTTACTTCATTTGTTTATTCTTCATTTGAAGTTCAGACTTTCTGGACACAGGATTGCTACCCCTGCTTTTTTCTGAGGTGCAGGGTCATGTAATGTTGTTTTCCATCTTTTGACTTTCACCCTATGGATTTCTTTATGAGTTAAATGTGTTTCTTGTATACAGCACATTGTTGGATCTTGTTTCCTAATCCACTGTGCCAGTTTATTTCTTTTAATTGGAGAATTAATTTCATTTATATTGATGGTTATAATTGAAATGTGTTGACTCATGTTTGACATGCTTTTTATCTACTATTGTTTACCTCTTTTTCTCCTGTGTTTAGTTGGTTGCCCTATTTGGTGGGTCCTTTCTGTTCTCATCCTGGTCACTTTGGTCCTTCTCTAAAACATTTTTGCTATTCTGTGTAGGGTTGGCTTTGACATCATACATTTCTTAAGTTATTCTTTGTCATGGAAGTATTTCACTTCTACCTCATTCTTGAAATAAAGTTTTGTGAGGTATAATAGTCTAAACTTGAATTTGTTTTCTAGGAGGACTTGAAACACTCTGCTCCCTGCTCTTCTTGACTTCATCGCTTGTGAAGAGAAATCTCCCATGATTTTGATGGTGTTTCTTTTAAATGTTATCTATTTCTTTTCTCCAGTAGCTTTTAGTATATTATTCTTCTGCTAGCTTTCTGGGATATTGACTATTGTATGTCTGGGTGTGTTTTCAGCTGGATTGTGCTATTTGGAATTCTGTGTAATTAATTTTCCTGAATTCCAGATTGCTTTCTTATATTTGGGAAGTTTTCTGCTGTGATTTCTGCCCATATTCATTTTATATCATTTGTATTTACTCCTTTCTCATTGATGCTTATTAATTTGGCATTTTTCATCTTCATGTCCTCTTGCAGATGTTGAATTATTTTTTCCTGTATCCTAATTGTTTTAAGAGATCCTTTCTTATTTTTTTATTAGCTGCAACTGTGTCTTCAAGATCTGAAACTCTATCTTCAATTTCTTTTTTTTTCTTATCTTCTCTTTTGTTCATTCAGCAAGCTTGTGTTGCAAGCTTGTGACTGAGATTTTATTTTCCTGTATATGCCTTTGAAACTGCTTCATGTGATCTATTTCTTTCCTATATTTCTCACTGAAGGATTCCATTTTTCTATTCTCCTCTAATTTTTTATCAATATCTTCTTTAGAAGCATTTTTTGTTCTTTTTTTAAGATTTATTTATTGTGCTTTTAAGAGTAAAAAATAGCAGAAACAAAAACAGTGACAAGAGTACATATAGTACAGAGTTTCAAAACAAGAAAAATTTAACAATGGTTGTATTACATATTTTCATCATCAAATCAGTATAGATCAACAGACGTGGGTATGTAAGACTGATAAAACAATTAAACATTAACACTTTCAATAAACATTGTTTTTTTTTAACTATTCCAATTGCATTTTGTATTTAAGTCACTCTTCTAAGAAAAAAAAATTATAGGGGTTGAGAATGCAGAAAATGCAAGGTCCTGAGATTGATTCCTGGTGCCTCCCAAAATTTATTTATCTGTTTATTTGTTTCTTCTTTTGAGTCCTTAAACTAGGGAGACTATATGGTATTTGCATATGTAAATATGGTTTATTTCACTTATGACTATACATTCAATATACATCCATTTATATATGAAGTCTTCTAGTTTATCATTCTTTACAGCTGAATAGTATTCCATTTTATGAAAATGCATGTCTTTTTCAACTATTCCTCAGATGATAAGCATTTTGGTTGTTTCCAGAATTTAGCTATCACCAATTGTGCTGCTATAAACATAGGTGCATAGATATCACTATGATATTATGTTTTCAGTTCTTCTGGAAAAAATTCCCAGTAAAAGGATAGCTGGATTGAATAGAATTCCCAGCTCTAGTTTTTTAAACAGCCTCTACACTGCTTTCTATAATGGTTGCTCCAGGCTGCATACCCACCAGCAGTGGAGAAGGGTTCCTTTTTCCCCATAGCCTCTCCAACATTTATTGTTGGTTGATTTCTTTATACTAGCCATTCTTTCTGGGATGAGATGGTATCTAAGTGTTGTTTTGATTTTCATTTCACAAACGGCTAGTGATGTGGATCATTTCTTCATGTATTAATAGGCTTGCTGAACTTCTTTCTCTGAGAAGTATGTGTTCATCTCAGATGCCCATTTCTGGATTGGATCTTTGAATTTTGGGACCCTGATGGTTTTTAGTTCCTTATAAATTCTAGATAAAAGACCTTTGTCTGAATATTGCTTAGTTAAATTTTTTTCAAAATTTGTGGGTTGTCGTGGTTGCGTGGCGCTTGAACAGGGTCCCTGCTTCTGGAATCCGCCTCTCACCCTGAGCCGGTGCCTGCCATTTCCACTGGTGGCGGGGCATCTGCATCGAGTCCCAGCTCCTGGACCTGACACGTGAACTCCGAGCTGCAGCCTGAACTCCAGCCTGAACTCCAGCCTGGACCCCACCACCATCCTGACTGGGCCAACCAGAAGACCCAGCCCTGGTCCATGTGCTGCCTCATCAGCAACCTGAGCTCAGATTCCACCCACCTACAGGACAAGGGCTCACATTGGCCAGGTAAGAACTCTCTCAGCCCAAATACATCCCCGAACTCGACAACTACACAAATCCCGACTACACCCATATTCCCCACACAGCCACACACCACCTCCACAAGGCTGACCACCATCCCAACCCATGGGGCCTTGAAATAGCCATCCATCTGAACTCCGACTAGCAACCAGGCATTTCTGCAGGGGAACAAGCTTGGTGGATCCACACCCAAATTTCCACAAGTGCTAACTGTATAAGCTCACCAAGGTCCAGAGATCATTGCTATAAAAAATGATAAAGAGAAGGAGCAAGATCCAATCCCAGATCCCGAGTCCACACAAAACAAATACAGGAAACAATACCATAGGAAAAAAAATGAGAATCATGCAGAGGAAATCTCTGAATCAGTAGCAGCCAAGGTTGAAAGGCAAGTGCAGAAACGTATAGAGCAACTCAGATCTGAGATAACACGTGAAGTAAAAAAAGAAATGTATGAAAAAATAGACTCTGAAGTGGAAAAACAACTGCAGAAATGTATAGAAGAAACCAGAGCAGAAATAACCTCTGAAGTTAAAAAAGACCTCTGTAAATCAATAGCATCTAAAGTAGGGCAACAACTACAGAAAGGTACAGAGGAGAACAGAGCAGAAAACATTAGTGTGAACTACAGAGAGAAAGGATAACCATAATAAGAAACTTCAGTACTACTAAAGAAGACATTGACAAAAAATTAGAGGAGAATAGAAAACTGATGGATTCCCTGAATGAACAATATAGGAAAGAAATAGATCGGATGAAACAGTTTAAAATAGATATACAAGAAAATAAATCTCAGTCACAAGCTGGCAAAACTGTATGAACCAAAGTGAAGATAGAATCTCAGATCTTGAAGACACCATTGCAGCTAGTGAAAAGGTAAGAAAGAACCTCTTAAAAACAACTAGGATGCAGGAAAAATAATTCAATATCTGCAAGATGATGCAAAAATGAACAAAGTGAGATTAATAGGAATCAACAAGAAAGGAGTCGATACAAAGGATATAAAAAGAATATGGGCAGAAGTAATAGCAGAAAGCTTCCCAAATATGAAAAAACAATTTGACATAGAGCTAACTGAAGCACTCAGAACCCCAAATAACATCAACCCAACTAAAAACACATTCAGACATACAATAATCAAGATTCCAGAAATCCAGTAGAAGAATAGTATATTAAAAGCTACTAGAGAAAAGAAACAGATCACATTTAAAGGAAAACCCATTTGAATAATGACCAATTTCTCTCCACAAACCATGAAGTCAAGAAGAGCATGGAACAGAGTGCTTCAAGTCCTCCATGAAAACAAATTTCAGCCCAGACTGCTATAGCCCACAAAACTCTCTTTCATTTATGAGGGATATGTGAAATACTTCCATGACAAGGAACAACTAAAGAATTTCATGATATCAAAACCAACTCTATACAGCATACTAAAAAATATTTTAGAGAGGGACCAAAAATGACTAAAACTCAAGAATGAGAACAGAAAGATCCCACCAAATAGGCTACTCAATTAAACACAGGAGAAAAAGAGGTAAACAGTAGTAAGAAAACATCATGTCAATCATACGACAACATATTTCAATTGTAACCATCAATGTAAATGGACTCAATTCTCCAATTAAAAGAAATAGACTGGCAGAGAAGATAAGGAAGCAAAATTCAACAATAAGATGTATACAAGAAACACATTTAACCCATACGGAAACTCATAGGCTAAAAGTGAAAGGATGGAAAACAATATTACATGCTCCAGCACCTCAAAAAAAAAAGCAGGGATAGCAATAGTGTTTGCAGACAGTCTAAACTCAAACCAAGACTGATCAAATAAAATAAAGAAGGCCACTACATATTGGTTAGGGGAAAACTTCAAGATGAAGAGGTGAAACTCATAAATATGTATGTACCCAATCAGGAGCAGCAAAGTTATATAAGGCAACCCTTAACAGACATGAAAAATCTAATAACCAAAACTACAATCTTAACAGGAGACCTCAATACCCTCTTAATTGTTTAATTACGAAATTAAGCAATATCTACAATTTAACGAAAATTCAAACATAACCTACTGGAATTTATGGGACTCAATGAAAGCAGTTCTCAGAAGGAAATTTATAGCTCTGAACTCACACATTAAGAAAACAGAAAAGGAATAAATATATACTTTCCTGGAGCACCTCAATTGACTAGAAATAGAAGAGTAAACGAAATCCAAACCCTAAAGATGGGAAGAAATTATAAAGATTAGAGCAGAAATTAATTTAATTGAGACAAAGAAAATAATACAAAGAACTAATGAATCCAAAAGCTGGTTCTTTGAAAGATTAAGTAAAATTGATAAGCCCCTAGCTGACCTCATCAAAAAAGGAAAGAAAAGACTCAAATTCAGGCAATACACAATGAAAAGGGTGAAATTAATACAGACACAGTACAGATTCAGAGGATCATAAATAACTACTTTGACAATCTTTACTTTCACAAAATTGAAGACACAGATGAAATAGACAGATTCCTAGGAAAGTACAAATAACCCAAACTCAATCAAGAACATATAAGAACTCTCAGTAACCCAATACCAGCCAAGGAAATATGAAATGTAATAAAAAGCCTTCTGAAAAAGAAAAGTCCAGGACCTGATGGGTTCACTACTGAATTCTACAAGAAATTTATAGAAGACTTAATTCCAACACTCCTCAAATTCTTCAAAGAAATTGAAAAGGAAGCAATCCTTCTGAAATCATTGCAGGAGGCAAGTATTACACTGATACCAAAACCTGAGAGAGATGCAAAAAAGAAAACTATAGGCCAATTTCTCTGATGAACATAGATGCAAAAATCCTTAATAAAGTCCTCGCCAATAGAATCAAGAAGATTATACACCATGACCAGGTAGGATTCATCCCAGGGATGCAAGGATGATTCAATGTACGCAAATCTATAAATGCAATACATTATATCAATAGAACGAAAGCCCAAAATCACATCATCATCTCAATTGATGTGGAAAAGGCCTTTGACAAAGTCCAACACTCATTTATGATCAACGTTCTACAGAAAATTGGAATAGAGGGCCTCTACCTCAACCTGATAAAAGCCATCTACAACAATCCAACAGCTCACATAATGGTAAATGCAGAAAAACTGAAGTCTTTGTGCTGAAATCTGGCAAAAGACAGGGATGTCTTCTATCACCAACCCTATTCAATATAGTTCTGCAATCATTAGCTACAGTCATTAGACAAGAAAGAGAAATAAAAGTAATAAGAATAGGTAAAGAAGAAGCAAAACTGTCACTATTTGGAGATGACATGATAATCTACTTGGAAGACCCAAAGAGCTCAACTCAGAAGCTACTAGAATTAATACACAAATTCAGTAGCGTAGCAGGTTACAAATTCAACACATAAAAGTCAGTGGCATTCCTCTACACACATAACAAACACTGAGAGAGAAATTAGAGAAGCAGTACCTTTTATGATAGCTCTGAAGAAAATGAACTACTTAGGGATTAACTTAACTAAAGAAGTAAAAGACCTTTTCAGTGAAAACTACATTACTCAGAAAAAAGAGATCCTAGAGGATTTCAGAAAATGGAAAGATATTCCCTGCTCCTGGATAGGAAGAACCAACATTGTGAAGATGACTATACTTCCTAAATTGTTATACAGATTTAATGCAATTTCTATGCAAATACCATCAACATACCTCACAGACCTGAAGAAATCATTCCTAAAATTTATTGGGAACCAAAAAAGACCCAGAATTGCAAGACAATTCTGGGCAACAAACGTACAGCAGGAGGCATTACACTTCATGACCTAAAGTTATACTACAAAGCCACAGTAATAAAATCAGCAAGGTATTGGCAAAAGAATAGACCTGAGGATCAATGGAATAGATTAGAAGATGCAGAAGGAAGTACAAACACACTCAGCCACCTTATTTTTGACAAAGGGGCCAAACATGTGTACTGGAAGAAAGATAGCCTCATTAACAAATGGTGCTGGAAAAACTGGCTCTCTACACGCTGAAAACTAAAACTTGACCCTAGTCTATCACCATGCACTTAAGTAAAGTCGACATGGCTTAAAGATCTACATATTAAAGGAGAAACATTAAATGTCCTGGAAGACAAAGCAAGAGGAAATCTTGAAGATATCGGAGTAGGCAAAAAGTTCATGGACAGAAATCAAATTGCACATTTAACACTTGAAAGCATCAAAAAATGGGACCTCTTCTGGATAAGAAGTTTTTGCACATCAGAGGAAATTACCAACAGAGAGAAAAGAC